>OMLP01023881.1:20959-36938 GCA_900302685.1 Spondyliosoma cantharus | reverse complement strand
TTGTGCTGCCTATTTAAGTGTGAAGTGTTCGATAAATCGATAAATAAATATTTTTTGTGCTCCCAGATATATCTTTGTGCTCTCAGATATTTTACTTTAGGAGCACATGTGCTCGTTGGGAAAAATGTCAGCGTAGAGCCCTGTCTTGGACACTGTGATCTGGAAACAAGCATCTCAGACGTCTTTTGTCTGTACTTCTTTCATTATCTGAATATCTCTTTCTGTCTTTTCTTTTTGTCCAGATCCTACACTGGTCTATGAAATAAAGCTGCTTGCATACAACCAGCACGGAGACGGCAATTCCACTGTGCGATTCGTTTCACTTCGGGAGGCGGTGGAGAAATCTGGTGATTACCTGACACAACAATATACAGCCACACACTGTCCCACATCACCTCAGTGCATCCACGTTTGATGTGTTTGAGTCACGTGTGTCATCTTTTGTCTTAAAATCAAACTTGAGGTCTCTTTTACACCTCCCTGACATATCCTGTTTTATATAACCATGTTTTGGCTGTGCGGTGTGCATTATCTCCTCAGTGTTGGACGCCCCATGCGACTGTGTGAAAGATGAACAGAGCAAAACATCCACTACAGGCATCATAATCGGCATTCACATTGGAGTCACCTGCATCATCTTCTGTGTGCTCTTCCTCGTATTCAGCTACCGCGGCAGGTCAGTACAAACGAGTAAATCTCTTAACAGTGGTGTTAATAACTTTTTGTATTTGTGGTCAAATGTCCGCCTCTTATGAGCATGCAGCTGACAAGTGTTTGATGTGCTCATGTAATCCCCAGGTTAATGATGTGTAAGACAGTTCAGGCCACCCCCCAGGCAGGACACAGCGTTGTGCTAGAGTCGTCTTCCTCTTCACAGGGGACCTCTGGGCTGAACGGGGCCGCCAGGAGAGAGATGGAGGTCAATGGCAGCGTAGCGGGGAAGAAAGTGGCCGACAGCAACGAGCTAGAGAGACTTTTCACTCAACCCAATACACAAGATACACGCATGGTTAGTCCTTGACCTGTTAAATTTTATTGGAAAAATGTAGTACATTGCAACCTGGCCATCAGTTCTGTAAGTGGGAATATCATAACCTGAACTGTATGTTGTAAACATCTACCACTGTTCTGATTTCGTAGAAACTAAATTTTTTGAGGAAAATGCTATCTTAACTGATAGAATCAAGTGCCATTAAATCAATTTACGTTTGCTCAGTCACAACAATTTATTTCCAATTGGCTTAGAAAACAATTTCACTGACTACTTATTCCATCAGAAAAAGCAATTAAACAGTGTGAATGAGCTGGAAACTCTTATTATTATTACTTTCTTTATCAGAATTTAAATTCTTACATTTTTAAATAACCTCTTGTCACTTTTCGAGCAAAAAGGTGGCAGTACATGATACAGTTGTGATTTCTGTTTTTTGTGTGTGTCTCCCTGCTGCTCCTCACACCAGAGGACAAATCAAGACTCAAATTACTTTGGTCCTTGTTAATTTACTTTATTCATTATTACTAAAACAAATAGGCAAATCATTAGAACAAAAACAGTCAACAGCAAAACAGTATAGTAGCAGGAAACAAGGTAGAATATAAGGTTTTCTACAGACAGCAAAGGTGTAGGCTTCAGCTATTGATTTTCCGCCTACCTTGGCATATGCTTTCTTTTATGCTTCATGTATAACCGTGTGTTAAAAGCACAAAAAAAAATGCATTTGTGGAAAACTCATTTAGTTGCAAGGTTCCCTTATGCACTTGAAAAGTAGCTACTGCCATCTGTGGCACCTGTATGTTACTACAAAATACAGATTGGCTGAGAAATTAACATGCACAAATCTACAGAGGCTGAAATCAGACAATAACACTTTAGATGAGGATTCTGGAGCCACAATGTGTCAAATAAGTATTATTATATTGTTGAATTTATTGAAATATATGCAGATGATGTGACAACCATCAGGAACTTATGCACCCTTGTTTTACAACATTGTTTTTCAACTCAGGCCTTTATAATCAAGACCCATCATTGTACTATTAGTCTGTTCTTTAAGAAATACAGTATCTCTCCTACCTGTCAATATTTAGCTAAAATGTCCAATGAATTAATTTAGTGTGTTCTCTATTTGTTTCTGTGTGTTTTTAGTCCGACTCCTACATGCTGAACGACACCCAGCTGTCTACGATACCACTGGATGAGTTCATAGTGGAGCGAGAGACACAGTTCCAGGAGCCTCCTGCAGCAGGATCAGGTCGGCAGGACCAAGGCTAACCATGTATGAAGGCCAATTCACACGACACTGCCCACAGTGTCCACTTAGACTCTACTCTCACTCAGGTTGACAAGTGTTTCCTTTCAAAGTAGTTTATCCTTTGGTGCAAAGAGTTTTTTTATTGGTAAGTTAAGAAGTTCTAGAGGATCTAGGACTGTATATCGGAGTGTTTTGGGCCTGGAGTTTGGGAGAGCTCTCTTCTGATGGACAGCTGTTTTGAGCTCAGCAGGCCAGATAAATGTTCTCTATCTGTACACTTTGGTCTTTTGTTAATTTTCTGGTGTTGGGCAGCACATGGAAAAGAGGCCCCAGAATGTCCTTGTTATACAATGATGATTTTATTTTTAAGTTTAAATATATATATATATACATATATATCTTTATCACCTATATGTCAAAGTGGTTATAAGTTATTGGTCTTATCTCGACTTTTCTGTGGATGTCAAAGACTCCTGCTGCCTGCTCTCACCTACCAATGATTCCACCTTCTTGCTCACAGAAGACCTCAGCCTTCGTCCAGGGATTCGATATATTCTGTCTCAGGACTTTGTTTCAGTGATATCAACATTTTTTATGAGTTTTCGGCCTTCATACAGACACTAGACATGGCTGTGTGAACCTTACGATTCAACAAAAACCTACCTCAGCCGGAATGAATGTGTTGCGGGAAGCTTTTAGGGACTTTACCTTCCCCTGTGCTCACAATTACTTAACATGCGGAGGAACTGATTGGTTTGAAAAATTACAAGATCAGGTGCCGCACTACCTCAGATGTCAAGATCGTCTCTCTCTCTCTCTTGCTTGTCGAAGCAAAGCGAAAAAGAAAACGAGTATCCAACATAAAGCACTTCCAAATGCTGAAGTTAATGTTCTACCTCAAGATAACGATGTTGTCGCTGTTGTTGTTGTTGTTTGTCTGTTTATTGCATAATGAAAAAACCCAATTTTCCCCCCTCTGTGAAATCCTGGCTTAACTCTGTTGATGAATATGGTGTTTGTAGATGCAATGTCAGTACCTCATGCAAGTTGACAGACTGATAACACTGTTGTATGAATTACAGTATGTTAGGAATATGTATGAATTATGCTGTTCCACTATAAGCTTGTTTTTTTTATTTCTAGATTTGATTTCGTTCAAAAGATCATAATATTTGTTTTTTATTATTCATTTGAATGAGACCACTGTTAGAGATACACTGCATTGCTGATGGTATTTTCAGGACTATTTACTGCTGAACCAGGTGTGATACATATTGTTCAATTTAATATAATGTGCAGACATCATATATATGTCTAAAAATTAGCGATGTGATTGAATTCTGTGTGCATGTGTCTTTATGTGTGTTTCTGTCCAGATTTGTTGAATTGATTGATTGAAGGTTTTCATACATATATGATGCATATAGAAGAAGAAGTATATTAAGCACAAATCTCATCAAAATGTCTCAAAATTGGAGTAATGACTCAAAGGAATAGTTTGACACTTTGGGGAATAAGTGTATCGCCTCTCTTGCTGACAGTTAGATGATACCACCCTTGTTTCCACCCTGCCAGGCTAGCTGTTTCCCCTTATTTCAAGTCGTTATGCTAAGCTATGCTAATTGCCTCCGAACTCTCACTTATATTATATCCCTTATATTTAAGGGAATAGTTTGGCGTGGTGAGAAATATGCTTATTTTCTTTCAGATGAAAAGTTGGATGACAAGATCTTTGCAGTTTATATACAGCTACAGATGGCAGGCATTAGCTTAGCTTAGCTTAGTATAGCTTAGCAGAACATTTGGAAAACAAGCCTCCAGGCTTTGAAGCTAATTTTCGTTGTGGCTTAACCGTGTAATATCAACATCTCGTGATGTCTAGTCACTAACATTTCAAAAGAAGTGGCTGTAATACGGTGGATACATTTCCTTGGGCATCACAACTGCCACGAACTGACTTGAACACCAGGATACAATTGACACTATTTTATGAACAGTTATATTAAAAACAACAAAGAGCTAACTATGCATTTGGCATGTTGCTCCACATAAGATAATGAGATATTAAACAAAAAATCTAAAATGATTCTCTGATTTTATGTGGCAGGACTACTCTTGAATGGGAATGGGTGAATGGGTTTCAATCTTCTTTTAGTCTAAGTTTTCGTGAGAAAGTGAAAGAACGTATTTCCCAAAAGCTCAACCATTCCTTTGATTTAAATCGGCAGCAGTGTATTTCTAACCTCTTCTTGGTATTTGTTGCTGCAGTGGTCTTGATAATTTCATTTTCATGTCACATTATCTGCCTCCTTCTTAAACACAGTAATAGCCTTTTTAGACATCTGGTGCCCAGGAGACATGTCAGTCGCTGATCATGCGTGACTATTGTTCCTCTCTTTCCAAAACCACAACTTCTGCTCAGCCTTCTCTCTCCTGGCAACACTGAGTAGTTAATGTGTTTCAGGAACACGGTGTTGATAATAACGAGCTCGGACAGAGAGCTGGTTGAGGGAGATAGACGGTCGTTGGGTGACTCTACGATCACAGGGCTTCTCTCTCCAGCTCTCTGCTCCGTGTAGTCACAAACTGTACAGGACTTGCTCTGATGTATTATGGTTACCTACCTCAACCCTGTCTTTGGCCTTTCTCTCAGGTCTCATTGAAGGAAACATACAGAGTGCGAACGCACATATAGTATATAAATGTATATATATTGCAATTGTCGACACATGCAGGAAAGACAGACAGACAGAAAGGCACACACACATTACACAAACACACAAATGGAGGGAGAACTTCTTAGGACCTTTATCTCGTGCACTAATTACAGTTCATGCTTAGATTCTAGTGGATGTGAATGTGTAACTTTGGTTATCACAAGATTTTAACTTTATTGTTTCCTCACTGGTGTTTTGACTCTGTGTCCTCTGTGGAAGGTTTATCAGTGACTTTGTGAAGTAAACTGAGAAAAGTGAAGTGGGTGGCACTTACAACTCTCACACACTCCAACCCAACTGGTCCAATAATTTGCCTTTGACTCTGGCTCCTAAACCTAATTTCTCATCTTAACTATGCGCCATTCACGTTATTTTGTTCAGGATGTTTTTATCAGCAGACAAGTGAGAAAAAAACATTGATTTCAGCTTTTTAGTTGTAGCTCCAAATTGAGCTACGATATCTTCTGATTAGCAAAAAGAAGTAGAGACGTGTCAGCGAACTATAGGTGTTTTTTGTTTTTTTTGTTTTTTTAAATCTAGTTGAAATTAATTTCGATGACATTTGTTCAAACATCGTAGAGTTGTTTCTCTGCTGTTTTACTTGAATATCAATTTACAGTGAGATAGTTGCATTTTGTCAGCAAGACACTTATGATTCACAGTATGATGTTGAATCCAAAATGGTTCCTCACATTACCTCCTCAAAATTGTTCCAGGTCTTTGAGGGTTAAAAGAAGCAACTGCTTGGATGTATCCGGTTTCTTGCAATAAAACCAGCAAATTCTGGCCTTTTAAACAGTCTAGAAGTTGGGCTAGCTAGCATCCTGGCTGACATGCTCAAGTCAGACTAACAGGAGGTTAGTTAGGTGCTGACATAGCGTGAATGCTGAATTTATTTTAAATAGGAGAAATTAAGAAATAGGTAATTGGAAAATAGTTTTCAAAATGCATGTTTAAATTATTTTGGCTCAATCTGATGGTCCACAACAGTTCCGGTGAGAGTTGTACCTGCCCCCACAGCTTGTTCTCCAAACCCTTCATCACACACAGTTTCCACTTTAGTCATCATCTTCGGTACTGTAATGTTTTTGCATTTTAAATGTATTTTTTATGCCTGTTGGTTTTCAGATTTTCTCCTTGAATCCATTTTCTTGTATTTAATTGTACACTTCTGTGGTGTGAATATCATTATCAACAACGGTACACAATAGTAGAACAAATGCCCAACCTAAATGTCTCCTGCTTGTATATTTATTAACTGCCAATGTGATATTTACTCTCCGGGGCTACTGCAGCCTTAATCAATGTTCCTACTTCTGTTGTTCTGAGTAATTTCACTGGTGAAACAAGTGGTGTGTTTTCCCTCCTTCCTTCCTTCCTTCCTTCCTACCTTCCTCTGTCTCATGATGTAATTTAGGGTTAATCTCATTCTGCAGGAAATTGCTCACATCTCACCGGTGGATGTGACAGGTTTTAGTGCCATACTGTTTAACCTGACTCGCTGGGGGATGTGGCCCAATGACGATCATGTTTACGTGATTGGACTTTGATAGGTCAGGTTGTCATTTTGCTGTATAAAACAAGAACTTGTGTGATTTAATGGAGCCCTCAAAGCTGTTCTCACTGGTGCTGTGACTCCCATCAGCAGAGGAGACCAGATTATTCCTCCGCTGACACAGTCAGTGGGCCTTTCTCATGCATTTTCCATGCAGCCTTGGGAAGTGCTATATCACCAAGCTCTGCTCCTGTCAGTTAGCCAGTCTCCTTTTTTCTCCGTTCAGAATCCTGACCTTCGGACAGGGAGAGTGTGTGCTCAGGGACTCTCTGATCCTCTTGTTATATGTATATCAGCAGGCCTCACTTGGCCTTCTAGACATGATTACCCTCTTCGAATTTTGCTCTGTGTCCAGTTCACAGAGATTTGCTGTTAGCGATGTTTTCTTTGTTAGCTGTTTAAGTAAAAGTGAAGCATTGGTAGGGTAATGATGGACACAGTGGAAAACAATAGAAAATGGTTCAACTGCCTTCTTACTTGGAAACATACAGGGATTACACATTAACATGGGTATTTGGAAAGATAATCTGTGACAATTTCAGGGAAATCAGATTCACAAGTTGAGTTTGGATTTTTATTCTCTGTGAAAGTTTAAACAGTTAGTCAATGAATTCCGGTTGGGCGATGTCCATGGTGAAACATTGTGATGATATTGTTGGTTGAGGGGGTAAAATGTTTTTCTGACTTGGAGGTAGTGTTTCCACTTAATGTTGCTGCAGAACAGGAGTTGCTCAGTATTGTAGTCACTGTTCTGTTGTCCCAGGTCCTAAGTCTTGAGAGGGCCAAAAAGACCGCTCTAACAAGTAAGCAGTCGGTGGCTGTCAACCATCAGTGATGGACAATGGCATCATTGATCATCCCAACCCCTGAAACTATTTTGATAATCGTTTAATCATTCAAGTCATTTTCCAAGTAAAAATACCTGACTGAATATTTTGAGGATTTTAAGCCGTCGGTCAGACAAAACAAGCATTTTAAAGAAGTTAGCTTGAGCTTTAAGGTGCAATATGTAAGAATTGTTGGAACTGAACTGTTGAAATCAATCTCAGAACAATAAGGAGCAGCATGTCACCAGAGGAAACAACTAACTGCTGCAAACTAACTAGCAATCTAGCTCAGTTAGCCATGCAGCTAGCTGTCCAGGACCTGGAAGTTTGAAGAACCGGGGACTGTTGGTGTTCACACCGCTAGTACAGGAGATTTAGAACAGCAATGGGGCTAGTTAGTTAGCATGCTAACTGCAGTAGATATCTATAACATCAACATTCTTAATATTCTGTAACAATTTCAGTTAATATTTAAAAACTTTTTTATTAAATTAAATGGCAATCTTACATATTGCACCTTTAAGGAAATTATGACTGTGAAAACACAACTTCGATTATTTGCATCTGTTATTCATTCAGACTTCTTCTTGTAAAACCTCAGGTTCTCACAAAGAAGTCATCCCGAACTGGGCATGTGCAGGATTTATTTAACATTGACGATGATGCCAATACTTGATGTGGCTCTACTCTCGTTTATTATGCATTAACTGAACGCAGGTAACCAGATCTAGACAGAAGGACAAGTTAGGCCTCATCATGACTGTATAATGTCTGTTTTGGATGTTCAGTGCTGTAACTCAGTGGTTGAGGGTGTTTTATTTGACAGATTGCCGTTTCTCCAAAAGTCCGATGCTTCATGCAAATCGCAACTCCTCTTGAAAGCTCCGCCACATTATGTGATATCGATCGTTGTGGTACCAAATGATCATCAGATATGATTACATTTCCAATGCATTTATCTCCATGGTGTTCTGCTCTGAGACCCCCGATGCCTGTACATGTCAAATAATGCTGAGTTTAGTCAGATGGTGATTTAATGTAATTGTACTTTAATGTTTGAGATCAGTATTATATTTTGTATAGCTCTGTCAAGACGGCAGATTGAATCCAATGTCTTTAAAGGCAGTAGGCAGAGAAAAAAAAACCTACAGTAGATCTGCATGAGAAATGAAAAAAAGTGTAAGTTAATCAATCTTTGACTTGTGATGGTAACACTGTGATATTTAGCCGAATAATGGCAAAATAATGTTGTGATCTCAATATGGTGCTATTGATGGTCATGTCCCACATTGTCCGTCAATCTGTTTTGATGGTTCGTACTGATGACAATAGGTTGAATAGGAGTGACCTTTTCCCCGTTGACGTGTCTCACTCTGTATCGCCCTCACTGATGCCTGATGATCACCTCATCTCTCATCCCGTTCCCACCAGTCATCCTCACGTGAGTGACTCGGGGTGAGGTCCTGTCAGCCCTGTTACCTCTCAGGTGACAAGTTGTCTTCATTTTCCTTCACAAACCATCTTTGCTTGAGGAGAATGTCTGTTCTGTATTGATGTTGTCAACGCGATCTTAAGCCGTTCAATCAGCCCTAATTTGGCCACCGAAGATAAGAGAAGAGCTCCCGAGCGGAGTCTCCCCTCACACCTGTCCTGTGAAGTCAGCGTCAAACATGAAAGTCAATAACAGGCTTCTTAATAAATCCTCATTGTTTGTGCCTGCTTACAGAGACGTGCGCATTGTGGAAATCTTCCTGTACAGAGCACCGCGTAGAAGATTTTCCTTGCATTTATGATTCACACTGCAGGCAGAAGAGCATTTAAGTCTTAAATGGAGAATTATGCCGATATGTTGTTGCCATATCAAACCATGTAGGCGTAAGAATATTTGACCCTCTCTTGGCCAGAGTCTGTGGCTTGCATCAAGAGTTTTACACATATGCACAGAATATTAGAACAGATGTGAGATTAATTTAAATTAAACTTTGGAGTCAGTCTTTTCACATCTTGTTGCCCTTTCACAAAGTAAGAGGTGAAAAAGAAATGTTTTATTTGCACAAGGTTGTGTCCAGTGTACAACTGCAAAACTTTAAGGCTCATCCCTAGGTGATTTAAAGCCACTGAAAGCCCACCTATATTTATAAAAGATAAAGTATTTATGAAAAAATAAGAAACAATTGAGGTTAAAGTTTAAGTGAAAAAGATTTAAACCGTCAAAACTCAGATAATCTGCTTAATCAGGACAGATTGGATTGGACCGCTGTCTGGCAAAACAACCAAACGACCACAGATTTGCTAAATCCTGATGTTTTTGGCCCAATGAGGTGAGCAAAAATGTGAACAAAATTGCAGAAATACTTTGAAATGAAATCACCAAAAGTGTTCTAACTTTCTCATGTATGGCCCTATGTTGCTCAATTTAGGATTCAGAAAATACGCTTTCACTGTCTTCAAACCAACCAACTTGCCAGAATTAGTGTCCTGCAAAACGGCCGAGACAAACAGCCGCTTTTGGTCTCCACAAAATCTGATGGAAATGTTTTGCAGGTTGCTCTGTAAGAAAACACCAGGTTTTGTTGTGTCCTTAAAAATATCCAATATAACTGTGGCTATTCTTCAGCCCCGTTGGCTTGTACTAACACCACCTCTGTCTCCTCCACCTGCTGATGTGACAGTCAGTTAATAAGCATTTAATGTGAATGTGATCTGCCAATTTTGTTGCAAATGTCAACCTCTGTCATATTATAGTCAGTGCTATGGCTTTTAACTTTATCTCCACCAAGCAAAATCAGGCTGTTTTCATATTCACCATGCTCTTCTCATACAAATTGATATATTAACAATATAAAATGCCAGATAACCAGCTGGAAGTCCTGGTGAAGCTGATGCAATGACTGTACCGTCTGTCATCTTCTCCAGTTCGTGGCGTAAAGCTCGTCAGAATATCTGAGCACAACAAAGGACAAGAGACGGTTAACCGCCGTCTTACGTTCTACTCTCACTCCAGTCGACGTTGCTTTTAATGGTACTACAGTTTCTTTTTAGTAAATCTTCGATTTAATCTATGCAGTTTTATTTATTGTTTCACTCCTGCAGGGTTTAAATGTGGTGCCAACCTGAAACCAAAAACCATATGCATTAACAGCTTGTGTAAACTACTCGTACAGTGTTACCTGCGCCTGTCAGATCGACCGCTATGGATGAAACAAAAGGGAGCACAAATCTGTAGAGTCAACCCCATGATCACACATCCATCTGTCTGTCTGTCCGTCTCGTCATGTGTCTGTCTGCTGAGGTCACTGCCTCCGTCTGTTTTGACAGTTTAATTCAGGTCAATATGAGATGATTTAATAAGCGTTCTCAGAGCATTGTCAGGGATCACTACTGTATGTTTTCCACAAAAGTTACGTTTCTACACTCTCTCTAGACAAAAGGTGTCGCAATTATAAATCTGTATGCATATCCACATATACAGTGTGTGCTGTATGTGTGTATGTATGTGTGTAAAAAGGCATAATAGACCATTTTTAGTGGTTTGTATTGTTTTAGGGTTCATTGTGCAAAACTGAAGAAAAAAAAACAATAACAGTGATAATAAAATAGTTCTAGTAACATTGAATCCTGTGATTGTATTTATTGTACGTGTGTGTGTGCGTGTGTGTGCGTGCGTGCATGAGAGAGCTCTGTGGATAAAGGAGCTTATTTTACAGCACAGATGTGTGTGTCGGCCTTCCTGCGGTCCGCAGAGATGCAGCGAATCAATCTGACGCCGACTTCTCTTCCTCTCCCACTTTACCGTCCTGTTCCACTGTTCAGCACATTAACTCGCAGCCCACCGGCCAGACAAAGAGTATTGAACATGAGACCCAGAGCTGCTGGTCGATGCAGGCTGGTGCCGGACATCTAATCACTGTGAATTCCAATGCATGATTGAACTTCAAGACAAAGGGAGAGTCCAATATGGATCAATCTCCTCTTTCTTTGTCTCACTCTTTGGTTTTCCCTCTATGTTTTTGGTTAAGGCATCAACAGTAAGTAGTATTTTTGTAGTTTCAGCCATCATTTCTGTTGGTTACCACGGCATTATGCTCAGTTACACAAGCAGTCTCATGCAAACATGAGAGTTTGCAGCAGAAATTCAAATTTTTTTCAGAGCACTTGAAGGACTTCTCGTCCATGTCGAGTTGAAAGTTTGCTCTTGATGTGGGTTAAATTACTGTCCAAACTATCTGAAGAAAACCTCAACCTAAAATTTGCTATTTGAACAGTGGTGCAGCTTTCCTGTGCAGTGAGGGCGTATTACCAACACTTCAGGTGCACTCATATTCAGTTGTACCTCCTGATAAAGTCTAGTTAAAGCAGCTACCTGTAGAGGAAGCCAATCTTTTTGCTGATGGTCTTGTTTGCATGTGTAAGTCATACAGAGGCATCAGTATTAAATCAAGATTGTTTCATGAGCAGTTAGAAGTTCCTTGTAGTAAGTTTAAGCTGAAGTATCAGCCTCTGTACAACCTGTCTGAAGGCCTGATTGCTTCTGGGACCATAGATCACAGATATAAACCCAACAGAAAAGATTGCCAAAGTGACAGAAAAAGTAAATTCCTTAGCATTTCTGCAATTCTCAAGTCCTCCACATGTCAAATGCCAACCTGTTGACGGTGCACAGGACTTTCAGGTGTGAAAATCCATTATAAATGTGAGCATTTGTTTCACTGTAGCAGACTTACTGACAGCGGTAGCTGCTGTAAGTAACGGAGGGCCATGTGTGTACTTGCGCATGCTGTAGTTTATAAATATGGGTTTTTGCGTGGGATGAGAAGTGTGTGTGGAAGAAGGGAGGGTGTTTGTGATCTGTACAGCGAGCCACTTCTTTATTTGTGGGTTTAACAGAGAGACAACAGCGGAGTAGTTTTCCATGAGCAGCTCACTTTCAGTTCCTTCTCACGGACACACACACACACACACACACACACACACACACACACACACGCACACACATACTTACACACAAATCAGCCCAGACTGGCCATGTAAAACAGTGAAACTCTATCCCTGGCTGGACCACCTCAACTGGGCCCCGGCTCCTCCTGACCCCACAGCATTTAAAGTGAGTTGAGAAAGGGGACCTCGGTTTCCCAGAGAGAGCCCAGAGGAGGAGAAGGCGGGGTGCAGCTGTCTCCTGGCTTCTCACACCGCACGCCTTTTAGCGGCTCAAAGGGAGCAGCCGAGAGAGAGAGGGAGGGCCAGAGGTCACACCAGCCAACTTTCATACCCGCCTACCTCTGATGTTCCCCCCCGTTTTTTTCCCCTCTTCTTCTTTTACTGTTTCCAGATTTCCCAGCCGTAACACACTTCCCAGGTGACATCCCTCCTCTCACGTCGCAAATAATCAAAACCGTCATGTCAGCTCCTGTTTCCCTTTTTTAAATGCTATGTGTGTGCGTGCGTGCGTGCGTGCAGTCTTTAACTGGTAATATCACAGTGCAAAATGACTCACAAGCAAAAGATCCACAATCAAAATGAACTGAAAGTAGCATCACATATCTTTTTTGTTTGTTTGTTTGAGCAGAAAGAGGTTGCAAACACAAACTCAACATATAGTATCGTCACCTTTCAAGTAAGTTAGCATAAAGTTTTTTTATTTACACATCCAGCAGTTGCAGAGGAACATACATTCACCCTCTTTAAATCTCTGTTTTGGTCTCCAACAGCTTTTTACCTGCTGTGACTGAAAATGGTGCTGGTGACAGCAGTGAGAGTGAATCAAAGCTGTAAAGTAATGGGCTGTCAAATACAGAAATCAGCTGACAAACACTGAAACGCTCTGTGGCTGCTAAATGTAACTATTTTTTTGGATTGTTGTATATATAACAAGGCTCATCTGTGATGGCCCACTGAGCAGGCCCCTCCCTCCTGGAGCCTGGTGAGCAGAGCCTGGTCGTCAGTGAGGCTCAGCTCACCTGGTCCGGCTGAAAGACTGTGTGAGCTGGTGGCAGCCAGCCGCTCTCTCCCTTCACACAGCTGGCATATGGTCTACACCCTCATCTTTTGGTTGTCGTCTTTGTTCAATAAATTACTCTTGTTTGATGAAAACAGAGACTTCCTTGAGCCCTTTTGTAACAGCATTCACCTGGAGAGCCACAGCAAGCAGGTAATATGAAGTTTTGGAGAAGAAATTCTGACTCAGAATTTTTCAATATTCTCAGAGCAAAATAAGGTCCCCAGAACTCTGTTTGACACTAGAAAGGTGGCAGGGTCCGCCGCATATAAACAAAGTAAAACAGTATAAAACTGTGTTTGTTTATTCAGGCATGACAACAAAGAGAGTTTCTTTATTTAGGTGCCAGTCAATGAAGATCTTTCCCTTCTGAGTGAAATGTCTTCTCCAAAACTTCATAGCCCACTTTAAAATTCTTCAAAAGTTATCTTCTCTTTCTACCTCATCAAAAACTCAAAAACATGGATGAACGTGTAATTATTTTTAATTTCACAAGTTTGACAGCTGGAAGCAAGATGACTCGTACTTTACTGTGAAGTCCTTTCTAAGTGGGTGTGTGTCCACCAGAAGCTTTCACACTTGTTTGCAGAATATTGATCCAAACTATTTGTGACATCACAAACCATGCTCAGAGGTCCGCCTCTTAAAGTCAGATTTCTTAAAGTGTTCAAACTCTCAGCAACAAATGTGAAAACAGCCTGCGAGTGTCAACTCACACAACCACCTTCACAGTGAAGCTCAAAGTTTCAAGACCAAAAGGAAAGAAGAAACACATTTTGATTAGACGCGATATTAAGGACTTTGGATATAAAACTCCATAATAAATAAATGTGAGATCCATATTTTGTTTGTAAGTAAGCTGGATAAGTATGGTCAATGTGTGTTTCTGCAAACCAGGGACATGTTGCAAATTTGCATTTCCTTAGGTTTACTTTTCCAGTTTTTGTTGTGAAAGTGCTATGGTTATGGTCTGTTTAGCACAAAAAACGCTTGGTTATGAGTTAGGAAAAAATCACCTTTTGGCTTAAAATACCTGTTTTGGTTGCCACAAACACAGCTGGAGAGACCTCAAGGTGTCTACAGGAACACCTACTTTCGTCACCTCAAACATGACTGAAAGTTGTCCCGAGGTCTCCTTAAAGGTTCCCAGTGTTGTCACACTCACAAATGTTGAAACGCAGAGGCTATCCACATGGAAACACTCTTTTGTGTAAACACACGTTTTGCATCTTTTTGGCCGATCGTCCAAATGGATCCTGTAAACATACTTTTTTTAAACCTGGTCTCAGGGTGAAAAAAATTGAAAACGCAGCCCTCGCGTTCTCGTGTGGACAGCGAATCCGCATACTTTGCATAGCGATGACGCCATCTTCCCACCCCTCGATCTCTAGCCTTCGACCTCATAACCCCGCGAAATCTCATAACAACAACAACAACAACAATGGCGGACTACATGCTTGTGTTCGTGCTGTAGAAGATATTGAGTCTTTCTTTCTATTAGGGTTACTAGGGCAAAATATTATACTCCTCTGCCACTATGCTGAGCAAAAAAGGATTATGGACAACCGTATACGCTACATCATTTGTGTTCGGTTTCTCCTTCTACTGTCTGTTTGTATACAGCTCGCAAGCTTTATGCGCATGCTCCGTCTCTTCTCCTCCATTTTTGGTGAATTTCAAGAGCCACCTATAGGCCTGGAATATGAACTAAAGCGTGTTGAGTCGTTTACAATGTATCCGTTTGGACGCAAATATTCTTGAAACGATGCCAAGGAAGACAGAGGAAAAAATGATTGTTTTGGTATGGACATGGTCCTGAAATGCGGTCACTGGCTTGGCAGCCTCCTCGCTTGTAACTCCTCTGGCTACAGATAAGACAGGCAGATCATAAACATGTAATGTGAACATTTTATGGCACGTATTGTAGAAATGTCAACATTGCACGTCACCCATGACCCGAACAAAACATGCCGGGAACAAATATGTCGTTTGCAGACACGCTACCTGCCGACATTTTATCCTGGCGAGTGGGCTGAATTAAGCTGAACTCTTACCTTTTGTATAATACACAGATTCACGTGTTTGCCAATGGCTGGTGTGGTGGAAAAACACATTTTCATTTCTGCCACCACTGACACTTTGCTCCCTGAGCTCTCTGTTGCCTGGGCTTCCAGTTTGAGATGGAGTGTCATGTGGTGGAGGATGACTGATGGAGAATGTGGGCATTAACATGCTGAGGCCACAGGAGACGTGGCACTGAAAGCATTAATGGAGTGACTGTTTCTAAGAAAAGGAGGGCTGATGTGATTGCAATGCGTACCAGGGGAATCATTCTGCGGGAGCCGACCACGCAGGCTGTGGCTGCCCTTTTAACACATTTATATGTATTTTAGAGATAGATTGGGTGGCCTTTGCAATGGCACTGAGCGCGGGGCTCACGTGCAAGAGATATGCAACCATCATCTCTGACAGAGCCCCCCGTCCCTCAAGTTTCTCTTCATTTATCACTCAAACACACATGCACGCACACACCCAGCGTTTAACACGTACAATGCACCCAAATGCCCTCAAGAAAGAAAAAAAAGGGGGGGAGAAGGAGGGGAGAGCGTGGGGGAGGGGGAGCGGCAGAGATA
>OMLP01023881.1:0-10000 GCA_900302685.1 Spondyliosoma cantharus | reverse complement strand
TAGAGAATTTTAAGGGTGTTAAAATTAGGTTATTCCACACTTTCTGCCAGCATCATACCGTACACTCTGGCTTTCCTGAATACCATTTCTGGGGCTTTGAGTCATCACGGTCGTCAGTATTTGACAAATTTGGGAAATGAGACTCAAAAATCGGCTTTTTTACAAAGTGGATCTTTAAGCTCTGTGATCACATCCGTCTTGATAAAATGCACCTTGGTAGCCACAGTTAACCTCCACCAAGACCTGTCCCTTTGACCTTTTATCGAAGAGCCGGACATTACCTAACAGAGCTGTTAGTCTTTTGAGCTGATGATTCAAAGCGGGAGAGTTTCGAGCCAATCCAAGTTGTAGAAGTGCTCCACCTGTGAGAAAAACAAAAATAACAACAAAACAAGGGGAAATCATTCTTTAATTTAATGTGAATCATTATGGTATGATCACTGTGTATCAACCACAGTCGAACTCTTTTATAGACTTAAATGTGGCTGGAATATTTTCTTGGCAAGACAGATCGTAGTTTAGTAATTTAAATTTGAAATAAATCTCAATATGTGAAACCTGCCATCACCTTCACAGTCCAGAAGAACGTGAACATTTTGATTTCTTGTCCTGGTGGTTATTATCTCCAGTCCGTCCTCTCTGGATGATCTGCTGCCTTTTTTTCTGCTGTCTGTCGTTGGGTGACTGTCGGCCCCCCTGCATCTCTCACTGTGGGGCTCACTGAGGTCAAAGCAAGCGTCACATTATAATAAGAAACCTTTTCCCACATGCACACACTCACGTCCTCCTCTCTCTGTCACGCACATCTGTGGCGGCAACACAATCACACAAGGCGACGTCTCAGTTCCTCTGTTGCACTGAAAGCTGCCGCGAGTGATTAAATGACGGCGAAACACAAACACGTATGCATGAATGCAATTAAGCATACATTACACTTCTTGTTTGTGTGTCTGTATGTGTGTCTGAGACTTACATGGTATGTGCATTTTAAAACATTTAAATTGATTTCTCAATAATGAGCGTATGAATGTGTGGAGCCGTCCAAAGAGCAACTGTCCCTCCTCACATCAGTTACAATCACAGTGACGACCCTCCACCTTTTATTCAAATGTCATAACTATCTCCTGTAATTTACATACACACAGACACACACATATCTTGAATAATTCATTACGCATATCACTGGCAGCACTGTTCATATGGAGATGGAAAGAGGCAGGGAAATTCAAAGCTTCCTCAGTCGATTGTACTTGTTAATTTTCATTGCGCATAATTGCATACGCCTCTACAGCGACGAACAAAGAGTGGCAGGTCCTGTGTCCGCATGCAGGCGCCCAGAGCAGTTTTTCTTTCCAACATAAATATTGAATGATTAAAGTCGTACGAGTATGAATAACGTAAACAGCAAAACTGTTCAGGTGATCGTTGTGTTTAGCAGCACGTGAAAATGATGCTATATATTCTACAAAAGTTGAACGCAGGACTGTCCACGCCTGTAAATCTCACTCCATTTCCCTTTGACCTCATTGTCTCCTTCCCTTCATTTTCTGCTGCTTCTGGTTCCTCCATCCCTCCCTCTGCTTGTCACCAAATGCAATTATGGAAATACATAGACTGTTTTGCTGAAAAAAGAACACACTCAATAGGTGTTTTTTTTTCCTTCCCCACTGCTTTAGATCACATCGCTGCTCCTCAGGGCCAAGCACAGTTGGATACCTGCGATTATAACACAGTCCTCCAGCCCTCCGGATTTAATATGAGAAATATGCTGATGTTTACCACCCTTGTAGTGTCTTTCTTGTCAAATTTGCATTTCAATAGCTGAGGTGCCACATGTAGTTTCTGGAGAGATAATGCCTGTCAAGCACATGGCAATAACATTGAATGAGGGACTCTTCCTCTCCTGGCTCTTCCCTCGCTTTCTGAATAGAGACACTAAATTGCCAGAATAGATTCCACAGCTGGAGACATATCCAGGGATTGTCTGCTGCTGCAGCTCAGCATGTACGAGCACTCATAATTACCAAGTCTTCAATTAGACGCTAATGCTTCACAGTCAGACTGGGCATTGATTTGAATATGCCTCAGGATTGAGTGTGTGTGGTTTTTTTACATCCCTCGTTCCTCAAGACTTCCATCATTTATAACAAGGAACATACGTAACAGTGTCTCCCAGAAGTTACATCTAAGTTACGGCTAATCTGTGTCACCTAATGGGAGATGTAAAAGCCGACACGTTTATGTTTACTTGTGATGTCACAGGAAGTGCCAACGATTTGTGGTCTGGATGAGTCAAAATTATAGTGTATTTTCGTGTGAGTCACTGTTGAATTTAGAAAACATTGAATCAAGACCAGAATTGCTTTAATCTTTACTTTGACTAGCACTTCATGTGTCTTAGCATTAGCGGCTATGAACAAATAAACCAAGCATGTTCTAGGTAAAAAAAAATGTAACAGTTTTTTTTTATTTTGCCTTTATCTAACCAGGTTAGTTTTGGTTAGTTTTACAGAAGAGACCTGGCCAAGAACAACCTGGACGATTTCACCATAGTTTTAAAGCTGTTCAGTGGTACAATATTGTCAAGCTTAAGTTCAGTCTGTATATTGTTCCATGCACTGGGATCTAAAAACCTAAACCTTTCTTTGCCAATTCAGTTCAGGCTTCAGGAAATGTTGTGAATTAGCAGATCCCTTCCGATTGAAATGTTGGGGATATATTCATAAAATGTACTTTCTGACATTAGGTGACAATATCATCATTAATGTGAATAACAGTTAACATCTGACATGGCTTGGATGTTTTGGCTTGTAATGTCTTGTTTTACTTTGTCTTTGTAGTATTTTCATACGCAGGACGTCAAGTGTTTTTGCCTTCAAAACGCCACCAGGCAGCTTTCGCAGATTTAACGTTACATCCTTGGGAAGAAGTCCAAAGGATGACCAAACCAACCGGGAATAAAACTTTAATAAATTACAGGGAAGCAGAGAATTGTACTGCTTAAAGGGGCCGACAGCATGACGTACTTTAGACACCTAAAAGAAGGCCCACCTATAACATGTGTCCATTTCAGTGTACACTATATTTTGAACATTTCTGGTGCTTTACATTGCCGGCAGACAGCAAATTTTTGCTGTCTGTGCCGTTTGGCAGCACGACGCTCTGCTTGCCTGTCGATGCTACCCACTGCTTCTCCACTCTGGTCTGCAGGTAATACACTGACAAGAGATAAGTAGGCTACCTCATACAGCCTCGCATCAAAATACCTGATCTGAAGTTCTGTGTTTGACCCATTCATCCACCGCAACCTTCTCTCTATGTGGATTACACAACAAAGGCATGTAACGTGCTGTATCAGTCGCAAATTAGTAGCATGTAAGTGTCATTTCTAGGAGACAGAGTTGCGACAAAAAGCCTCCAAATGGTTGTGCATGTCAGTCTTACATGGTCACAACTATGGTGAAAGATGATAAGCTCTTGTGGAAAGCACACAACAGTGGAGGAGCAGAGAGAGACGAGGCTAGGAGTCAGGTTATTATTGTCTGTCGAAGGTCTGCTGAAGGTCAGAGCAAAGCTGAGCAACAAATCTGTTCTCCCTCCTTCTTTTCCCCCGTCTCTCCCCTCCCCCACCTCGGAGTAATGTCATTCAGTCCCAGTACGTCCCTGCCGACAGACTAGCTGTCCCCTCCTGACTTCCATCAAATGGGCTGAGCTGCTGCGTATGAACAGGACACCGCCCGGATCAATTCACCTCCTGCCCTTCATCCGAACCACTCAGGCGCTGATCAAAGAAGGGGAGGGGCATCAGCCATCAAGAACTGTACAGAATCTGGTATATTTATGAGCTGCTCGGCCCTTCGAAGTGCCATTTATCAACTAAAAGCGTCGGAGAATTTAATTTGACTTCTCAGAATATGAAACACAAATATTGCAGTCTCTTTTAATGAGGTGTCAGGGATGTTCTTCAATGTATGCTGCTTTAATGGCTCGTCTGGGACCAATTACACTGTCACTGTCACAGCCCATCATTCACTCATCATTCTCCAGTCGCATCAAATTCACTCTCACTCTCAGAGGGTCTCGATATAAACGACTATCCGTCAATCTCGTTCTTTATAGTCAATTTTTTTTTTTTAAAACACGATTTTCGGAGCTATAAAACTGATAAAACTTTAATTCTCCCTTATTAGATAGTCCTTTCTTTGTGTGTACAGTGTAAAAAAAAAATCTTTATTCCGGATGGTCTGTCCAAGGCCAGCAAAGGTCATCCTATCAGTCTCTAAGGTAATAAAGGAGGATCTTACAAACTGTGGCCTCTGACAATTGGAAATCCATCATGATTAATTGATCAGTACGGTCCAGGGAATATAACCTTGTCGTAGAATCAATTGGCCCCGACCAGAGAGGGACTCGAATTGACCAAACTAATTTTGGCTCAGCGACTGCTGAGTTGCAAAAGCCAACATAAAATCAATTTCAAAAATTAAAAGCCAACAAAATCAAGGGGAAGGAGCCATTAAGATTAATTTAGTTCTTGGTTTCCATTACTGTCAGTAATGGCAGGTCAGTCAGGATCCTCGTTAAGTTATCATGGTACTTGATTGCCTGACACATGCCCCTGTGATGATGGACTGATTTATCCGTCCACACAGCTGAGAGGGATACTCTTCTGATGTTCTTCCTGAGAGCAAAATTCATCTGAGATGCCCTGCTGATGGATGGACAGATGGCCTGAGAAACTGGGGCAAAACAGATCGGAGAAAATAAAATGTGGAAAAGACAGGAAACAAAGGAAAGGACAGGCAATGCAAGGGAATAAAAGACAAGGAAAGATAGAAAGGGAAAAGAAATATGAAGTGAAAGTGAAAGCAAAAGTAGAGGAAAGAAAAAGAAATTACAAAGAAAAAAGGAGAGAGAATAGGAAATGAAAGACAAAAAGAATGGAAGAAGAAAAGTCATAAACAGAAAGAAAGGACAGGGAATACAAGAAAGTTACAAAACGGAAATTTAACGGAAGCCAAATTAAAAGTAAAATTAAGCGAAACGGAAAGGAAGGACAGGGAAGGAAATGAAATACAAGAACAGGAAATGAAAAAGGGAAAATGAAAGTCAAGAAATCCTTCATGACCTCAGAGGGTGTCTGAGGTCAGTTTCTATCTTGTTTGCCAACGTTGGTTTGTTTCTGTTGTGTAATTTTGTGTAGAGACTCAGACAAACTCATACATAAAAGGTGGTAACTGTCATGGTTTGAGTCTTCGGATTTGTCATTTACTGTTTTATTTTGAAGTTCTGTCCTCTTTTGCTTTTCATTTGCTCCCTTTGTCTGTTTTCCCACCCTTTTTGCTCCTCACCTGTGCTCTGTTAGTAATCACCATGTGTTTCTGGCCTTTTGTTCCTGATTCCTCATGTCATTTCTTGCTTTGCTTCTGGTTTGTCCTTTGTTGTCTTTGTATTTTGATATTTTGCATTTCACAGATTTTGGATCACAGCTCTTGTCATTAAAGTTGACTTTTTGTTAAGTTACTTGCCTGTTTGTCTTGCATCTGGATCCCTTTTTGTTTAAACATTAACAGCAACTGCAGCAGGCTACTATCACTACGTATGTAAGTGTCCATTTAATAAGAAGAATATAAAATAACTTGAGGTGAATCGGAAGAGAGATATTACATTATGACAAACACTCAAAGTGAAAAGACTCACTGCTGTTCTTCATACAGTCGACAAGTTTAATGAAGACAGATCGTGTCTGTTGACGCTGGTGGTTGACAGTCAAAAGACCTTCCTCAGAACAAGGTGAGGTTGAGGTGGGAAATAACAAGAGTGAACCAAGGCAAGGCAATTTGGTCCATACGGCACATTTCATTATAGATATTTTAATGTGTGTCACATTTGAATTCATGCCGAAGCAAATATGCAAAGAACATAAATACAGAACTTAACCTTCACCTTCAAACTTATTGAGCACGGTTCTTTTTCAACCTTAAATTAGTTGCTTCACTTTTCATAATTATCTTTGCTCAAATTGTTGACAGTTTTAACAGTTACTTTTTTAGTTTTTTATCATTGTGATAAATCACCTCAATAGCACAATAGGTCCCTTAAAATATGAAAGCAAGCTTACGAACAATGTTGTCTGTTTTGGAAAAGTGTACATTACTTTAATGTAGCGAGCAGTGGGTGTACAAAAGGAGCCACAGCAACCAAATGTTAGTGAAGCTCTGAAAATCAAGCTAGCGTTGGTGGCACGCTGGATGACAAACTACTGGTAATCTAAGACACTGAGGTGAAAATGAATGCAAAAAATGAATAGTAAAGATGAGCAAATAGCATAAAGCTAACTGTGAAAAAATAGCTACTTGGAGTTGACTCAATCACAATAATATTATTTTCAGCTCCGCCGTACCATTTGTTCATCTTTACATTAATTTCCTTAAAGTACATAAAGTACAGTAGCATATTAATCTACATTATTGAGGGTGTTGCAAATCTACATTATTGAGTAGGCGGCAGGCGGCTGTGGCTTAGTGGGTAGAGCGGGTCGTCTAGTGATCGGAAGGTCACTGGTTCAAATCCCGCCCCCCCGAGTCAAAGTTGAAGTGTCCTTGAGCAAGTTAGCCTCCTCCATCAGTGTATGAATGTGTGTGTGTGAATGGGTGAATGTGGCATGTATTGCTTTGAGCGGTGCAAAAATGCAAGATCATTATCAATTGATGAAAACTCCAAGGCTCATCAGGACTCCCAAAGAAATAAAGTTGGTAGTGTTTCATTAAATGAGACGGAGTCAGGCAGAGTAAACACAGCAGAAGCTTCTTTTGGATATGTAGTCTTCTGATAGGTGATGAAAACTGTGCCATCACTGAGAGGTTCATTTTTGACACAGTTAAGCCATTAATTTAGTTTAACTTGATTGTTGGTGGTGGAGTGAAACAACACAGTTTGTTTTTGAACTAAAATAACCAAACATTTCAGCTAACGCTAACTTACAGCTACCTTAAGCCAGTCGTTCAGGTCATCTTCCAACTCTCAGGAGTAGAATTTTCCGAGTCGTGTTTTCCCACATTACTTATTTCCAAAATAGCTTAAAAAAAAAAAAAAACTCTGAAAATCATCGGTGGTGCACTGGATGACATGTTGGCGCTGTTGACACTAAGGTGACTACCAAAATCATCAAGTACTTTCCCTTAAATCATTCCCCTTGATAATGAGAAGGAACATTGACATTGTGAATGTAGTAGCAAACATATCAGCTGCTCTTCCTTCTGTAGATAGTTGAAAGATAGTCAACTTGTCCCTGAACTCTGTAGCATTTAAGCTAATGTGAAGCTATCTTAGTTTGTTACAGCTATCGGAGGCTTGTCATGGAGGTCGTCCACTCCTCAAAAGGTAGGTATTATCCCAGTGGTGGCAGGTTGTATTCCCACATTATATTTTATTACAGACACAGACCCACAGGCTACGGCTATGGTGGATGTGTTTGCAGCACCTGTGCGTAGAGCTACGTCTTGCTTTTCATCTCGGTGTACATGTTAGCAGGTTAAGGCCCCCACACACTGCCCAGACTCAAACCAACGTCCAACTGCCTATATCCGACCACTCCGTTGCCTCTTGTCTGACCCGTTCGGCAGAAAAATTGCATTGAACACACCGCCTCGAGGTGCTGCCAACCCAACAGTAGCGTGTACGTTCTGCGCTTGCGCAAGATGCAATAAGCGGGTGGCGCTAGTGTTGTGTATACGCTGGACTAGAGTTTATGCACGCAACTCTCTTTACTTTCGATCAAAACGAAACTTAACTATTTCAGACAAAAACAGCTACATACTAAACGTGCAGCGAGGCGTTACCAAACGAACACAGATTAATTCATCCTGAACAGACATAACAGCTAGTCTCGTGCCAGTACTCCAAAACATGAAAACAGTGAATGACGGAACGGAGTGCAGAGAAAAACAAAGCGCACACAGTATTCCGCCCCTCCCACACACCGCGCCGATTCGCTAGCACACTGCCAATCAGAATGGTTATACAGCTAGCACACAAGCAATCAGAGAATCCAATGGCTTAGACGTCCGACAGCCAACCTCCTCAGACTTTGCATGTTGAAACGGATCAGACGCTGTCCGCGCAGCTCCGAACGCTTCCAGCGCAGCTGTACACACCAAACATATTTGTTCCCGACCTCGTGCGAGTCTCCCCAAATGCTTCAGATGTCCAACGGTTGGGTCAGTGTGTTCCTGCCTTTAGAAATGCCACTGTAGCTGCGTGAGTTGCGCTTTTCTGGTGCGTGTAAAGCGAGACAGTTTTTTTCAAGGTTCAGTCTCTTTTTCTTTCTTCCTCTCCTTTCCTTTTTAAATGTAGGTAAAAGAAACGCACACAGAAAAATCATAAGTTACAGTGATTCACGGAGAACGGGGAACATCATGCGAATGAAGCAGTGTTATTATGGGAGGAATAGAGATCTTCATATTGTTTGTGCCGGTGATCAAGAAATGAACCAGTCTCACATAACGAGCTTGAAGTATAAAGTCTTTATGGTTCTGTTGTTTGTAGACGTCAACCGACTGAAAAAAATGAAAATGCCATCAAAAAATATAAATAAACAAAACGATGCATGATTAACAGGCTTATAAAAACATTTACAAAGCATTTCTTTTTAGTTTATCTTCATACAGGCCGCTTTCTTGCTCTTGTCAAGCCGTGATTTGAGAACCTTCTACTGAAAGCCATTAATCAAAGAGACAAACTTATCTCATGATGTGGGGATGTGCTCAAGAGAAAAGAGGGTTCAGACGGGAAAAAAACGAGACACTGAGAGGCCAAAGGGTCAGTGTCAGAGTGAGGAGGTGAACATGGGGAAGAAAGAGCCTCTGCGAATAAGATAAGAAAAGAGGAGAGAATGGAGGTCAGAGAGGTGAGACTGAGTGAGAATTGGAGGCTGTGGTTGGTTGAGGCCGATGTCCACGCCGGATTCAGTTCAGACTTCTGGCTGCAGGGCACTCAATCAGTCCTTATAGTGCTGGCAGATCCACAGGCGCGGGGTCAAAATGAAAAGCTTTGAAAGTAATCTCCAAGATAATAGACTCCTGCTCTGTCTAAAGGTAGATCAATGCCGGCCAGGCCAGAAGAGAGACATTTTCCTTCTTCATCTGCTCGAGATGGGGCCACTTGCGCCTAACCCCGTCCATTATCGAGATGAGCGCCAGGCAGCGTGGTCCAAGAGCTTCAATCTTTGTCTCGTGATATTACTGCCCAGTCTGTACTCCATCCTCTCGCTCTACTCCACACTGTCTCTTTCTGTCGCGCAGCAAAGATAGATGGAGAGAGTATGAAAGAGGGTCACACACTGCCTTACTACAGTTGATTATCTCACACACTGAGGGAGGAAGAGACACACTAGGGATCTCATCCACGGTGGGGACATTTCTCCGAGCTCTAAAGAGGGCTGGTAGGAATGCAGGTCAAGAGTGTCAGACAGAAAACACAACAGAGTATTCATTGCGGGCAGACACCTCCACAATGCCGGAGAGGAAAGAGAAGTGTACTGTATTGTACCGGCAACTGTTCCAGTGTTATGGAAATGTACGCTTAAAAAGGTGAATTGTAGGTTTTGTGTCGCCAGTGGTGGAGCTTTCTTGTTCTCTCTGACACGCACTTAAACTAAGCTGGAGCAAAGTTGATCTCTCGACATGTGTGTGTGTGTGTGATGAGTGTTACAGCATGGGTATCTGCGAGAAAACTGTGTGTGTGTGTGTGTGTGTGTGTGTGTGTGTGAGTGAATGTGTACAGAGCGCTGTTTGTCCCCTATCGGTATGCTGCCAATTGTCAGACTGGAAGCTGCTCTTTCAAATAAGCAACAAAAGGCTCCATCCCAAATGTTCGCTCTCCGCAGATACACTGCTTTTCCTCTTGAATGAAGCAAAGCCAGTAGTGCAAAGACAAAGCGTGAATAAATGGGGGGACACAAAAAGGATTTATCAACTCATGTAAGCAGAACTATCTCAAG
>OMLP01023878.1:0-28035 GCA_900302685.1 Spondyliosoma cantharus | reverse complement strand
AAAAATGGAAAAATATGTTGTTTTTCTCGACTGGATATATTTAACGTTTTGCATTGAAACGATAACAATGTTTTATTTTAATATTGTTCTTGTTTTTTTGCATGAATTTCCCTTTATTAGACCTGATAGATTTATCTACAAATTAGTAATTTCTTGAGGTAATTTCAAGAAACTTTTTGCAATAGACTTTCCCATCCTGGTGCCTTTACTTTATCACAACTGCCATTTTCTTTCATTTTCCCTCTTATAATGAAATCATCTTTTTTTTTTTTTTTTCCCCTTATTACTCTTATGATTCTGTATATTTCTTTTACTGAAGACAACTTGAGTAACCCTGTAGAACCGTGTCAAAACAAACTGTTCTCCACAAATCTGTCAGGATTTTAATACATCCTGAAGAAAAACGTCTCCTCTTCCCTTTCGTCGACCTTTCACAAGTTCCTACATGCTGATTGGCTGATAGAGTTGTCCCTCTCTGTGGTCCTGGGGAGTTTTCAGTCTGGTATTTCTCTGTGGTCCTGACCCATCCCTGTTTTACTGGTCACATGTGTTCGCTGACATGGTTAAATGGGAGCAGTAAAAGCCATACAGTCCTCTGCAGACAATAAACACAGTCAGACGATATTCCTGACTAGCATTTATTGCCGCTGTGTGTGAACAGGCTGCTTGCTTCATAGTCTTTTTTTGTTTACTTTTAAACTCAGCACATTATAAAGAACCAGCACAGACTCATCTGGACTTTGGCAAATATTTGACTAAAATTGCTCTGAATGACAACTTTCTTTGTTTGACTCATTTGTACATTAATTTGCGTCTTCCTGCTTTTTTGCTTCAGTCATTGTGTGCTTTTGTTTAATCTTTGAACGTTTTATTCTTTCGTGCTCCTTCCCTTCTTTCTTTCTCTTAAGGAGCAGCTTCCTTGCTAAATCTGAATTCAGCCTCTGATCTCAGACCTGTTGACACTTTGAGACACCTTTTAAAGTTCCTCAGTGTTCCCATGGGTGTCAAATGTTATTACCAGCTGCAAATCAAATCTCCCTCCTGCAGTAATGTAATTTCGTAAATTTGACTGCACGATATTTCTTTCTTTCTTTCTTTCTTTCTTTCTTTCTTTCTTTCTTTCTTTCTTTTATGTCTTGCATGCAATCAAACACTGAACTGATGTAATAGCGCCTCAAAATGTTGCCTGTGTTACATGTCGTTTGCATTTGCTTTGTTTGGCGCTCTGACTGCACAGCATCAGTGCCGTGCAACAAATTTGAACAAACATCTGCAACCGTAAAGAACACAGTGAGCCAGCTTATTAGCCGAGAATGGAAGAGGCGCTGTCAGCTTTGCCTTTGTAATGTTTGCCGCATTCAGGAAGTGCCCTGAGCTGCTTTGTGAGAACCTTACTTTTGTAGATCACAGCAAACTTGATGACAAGTATGTGCAGTAATACAGGAAAACCAGTGTGTAATATTGAGATACGTTGAACTGCATTGGGAGTTGTTGTACGTTAACCGTGGACAGGCTTTACTCATAAAGCTATGAGGTGGCTCACATCTGAACATGACAACGCAAGCGTCCCGCGATTTGTTCTTGGAGCTCAGCTTGTTAATGTAAGCAGAGATGGGAGGATAATCTGGTACATGGCATCACTCAGGGGAGAGATTTTGTTGAAGCCCCCCTGAAGCAGGATGAAGCTAATTAGGGCAGACTGAAAGGTGACTGAAACCTACAGCGGATTAACAATGTACTGTACAGTAGAGTGTTAATGGGGTGGGAGAGAAGAGGGCTGCTTTGATGACACTCACTTCACTGTTAGCTACAGGCTACATAGTCTAGATATGTGTAGATAGTTATATTAAAGACTTACAGATTAAACTTTTGATGGTATTTCAGTTTCACTTTATTTTTAGGGCCCATGTCATTTTAAAACCATAAGAACAATTCATGTTAGTGTGACAATAAAAAGGAAAATTGCAAAGTGGCTGAAAACAGAAACTAAAATGTCATATTTTTTTGCTGTGGATGTTCCCGTCAGAGAAACTGAAGATGTTCAGAGGCATTTTGACTGGAGCTGTTTGGAGTTTGTCAGCAGAGCAGCGCTGTAGCACTCACACTGGCAGAGCAGATGGCTCGGACAGCCCTGCGACTGGTCTGACCAGAGTTATCTAAACATTTCTTATTTTCTACTCCAGCTCTCACATTTATTTGGCTTTGCAGTTCATGCGATCAGCGTTCCCGCCTGCATTCGTCGGATTCCAGCCGCAGCTCAGAGGGGTTTTAAGTAACAGGAATGGAGGCCGTGTTACAGCAGATTTAGGTCTGTTTGTTCTGCTGTGCAGATCACATCCTCCCTATCTGGTCACATTAATAAGTCACAGGCTGTGTGTGATGGTGCGTGTGCGTCCTCTCCAAGCAATTATCATCCAAATAGGACAGGCAGGATTTTGGTTAAAGCCCGACACATGCTGTATCTTGAGTTAAGAGACTTTACTAAGATGCCAGTTTTGTTTGAAATAATTCATTTTAATACGGGGATAGGATTACATTTATCCCAGCTCAGCTTTTTGAATCATTTCAGCAACTTCAGCACCACACATTATGTTTGTGTAGCTGTTATAATTCAGTACAATTCATACCATTCAAATTAAAACACACCAATGAGACATCACGTCTTCAGTAGGGAGCATAAATACTACAATCATACTGATATCATATATACAGCCATAATAGTCTTTTTTTTGTGCAGCCACTCAGAGCAATTTGATCAGAAATCTCCTGGTGACGTCGCTCTTTCACTTTCCTGGCCTAAGTGATAATATTCTCCGTATTTCTGTCTCCTGTGGATCATGTCATGCACCCACGTCCTCCTTGCTCTGATGTCCTGATGAACAGATTTAATGTAATAAACAGGTTGTTAACAAAAAAAGACATTTGAGGATGTTATCTTGGCCTTTGGGAAACGCTAATCAGCTTTTTTCAACGTATTCTGACCTTATTTCAAACAAATAATCAATTAATCGAAAAGATAATCGTCTAAGAAGAAACATAATTGTATTTATAGAGGCTTAAACTTATCAGATGAAGTCCCAGCTAGCTGTCAGACTATTTGGTGTCAATTTAGTGCCGACCGTGAGGTTAGCTAGAACGTTATTCGTGTGCATTTAATTTGTCTTATACAGCTGGCATCTCTGTTAGCAGTGTACCTTTTTTTTAAAGCAGAAAGATAGAGGAACTATTAGTATCAAACAATGTTATCACAAATCAGAGAATTTTTTAAACCCCCGACTGAAATCAATCTGTAGCAGACAGTGATATATTACTCTAAATAAAGTCTTTGAAAACAGTATTGTTTTGAAATGAGAAGTGAATATCAAGCCTCGCTCAATTTTTATGATCTCAAAGTCTGTTCCCTGTTTACTGTCAGTACTACTGCTCAGTAGTAGCAGTAGCCTTGGCTCTTTACTCTTTCCTGTTCATTAGGTAGCTTTTAGGTTAACCATTAAACCTGCTCTCTTCCCGCGCAATGATATGAGAGAGTGGTTTTCTTCTCCCATCACTTAAACTACAATGAGCGATCAGAGCTCAGCTGAGGAGCCGCTGAGCCAGAACGACCTCTGGGGCTCCCGGCTGATTGTCGCCCCAGCTCTGCTCGGGCCAAGAGCGCTGATTGATGAAGCTCAAATAGCTAATGTGTGCCATTTGAAGGCGCCTAGAAAGGAGTTAATGTGGAGTCACAGATGCAGGAGGGGGGATGACATTAATTATAAAGCTCTCATTAGCCAGAATTATAACCTAGAAGGGGTCCTATATATCAGTGCATGTAAATGGCATTTATTACTGTGCAGCCTCTGATTATCTTGTGGCCATCTGCGTTGAATGATGGAGAAATTACAGCGCGCCCAAGATCACAAGAAAGAGACGAGACATGGTTGTATTTGTTTGATTTTTATTTCTTCTGCTCACCTTCCTCACCTTTTTCAGTGAATAAAACGTTGGGTGTGACGTCAGGATTTCATGGCTGCTTTCAAACCTCCCTGCAGCAGCTTTTCACACGCAGCTTTAAAACGAGCTTTGGTCCGTTAAACCCTGAAAAAGCGACATTCAGAGCCGGGCTTTTAGCTTCCAACACTACATCCTTAATGAAGAAAATCCATCACTCTGCCGCTGCTTAGTGCTGCATTATGCCTCTCTGTTTCAGCTCCCCCACCCCCCACCCCAGTCATTGAAACTGAGAGATGTGCTGATTTCACACTGAGACGAATGCCACATTACTCTGCTGTTAACTGACACAACCTTTACTGGATGTTCCTCGTCCTCCCCCTCTCTATTGTCTCTCTCCACCACCTCCCCCCGGTCCTCTCTCGCTGCATCCCCCCCTCCTGCTGTCCTGTGGTCTTCCTCCATCACACCATCATGTATTTCTCATACAGCGATAAAACATTTTGTTTTTCACAGAGTAACATTAAGAGCTCACCGAATAATGTCGACAAAGACGAGCAGAAACCTGCAGACTTGATTCGACTGCTGCAGTCTGAGTGACGGGACACGCTCTGATCTTCACCAGGAAACAGAGCAGAGGGCTGCAAACATTATTATCGGTCAATCTGACGTTGTCTTGATGGATTTAACATGATGCATGATGGCACTGATTCTGTCAGTACAACATTGTAATCCCATATTTATCACTGTACCGCTGCAGAGCTTCTTACAGAGATACTGTCCTCAATTCCAGCTGCTTCTACTTCTGTGTTTTTGTGATCGGTGTTAAGCTGCTGTGATTGAAACTGCATGCCCTACAGATCTTTGACTTTTAAAGCCTACAAGCCTCAACGAGTGTGTTATTTGAGACAGAGGCCCAATTGTAGTTGGACGTCTGTTAAATATAAAGATGAGAACGGTTCGCCAAAGTTACTTATACTTACCGAGTCTGCTGACTAATTACTTCACTAATTGTTCTGCGCCTCATGTTGAGTCTTGTTCATGACACATTCAGACAAATGGTTTTGATCTAAATGCAGATGTTTAGTTCACAGCTGTTTGACCACATTCATGTGTAGCAGAGATGGCTGTATGAAGTTTAATGTCCCCTCCAGTGTTGGTCTCAGTGCAGTTTTTTCTTCCTGATATTTGAAAGGAAGGAAAAGGAAGATCGATATCAAACCACCTGATCTGATAACAAGGTCAACATCACCAGGGTGCTGGAGTTGCCATGACCACGGCACACATGGTGTCTTAATCAGGGTGTTAAATATAGCTGCTGTAAATTATATCTGAAGAGCTCAAGTAGAGAGCAACAGGCTTAAAATCACCCACGGTCAGATTCTGATGTAGGACATAAAAATGACCATAAATAAAAGGCTTTTAGTGCCGTGAAAAGGTTTCAGATTGCTTTCAACACCAACAGTGCATTAGTGAAGATAATACTCCTCTTTGCACAGTGTGTTGTATGTGGGTCAGGTGAATCTGAGACTTAAATAGCTCAATTTGAAGGGCGTGAAGGGAGCTTCAAATAAATAATACGCTGACATATGTTAAACTGATCTTTTGACCTGATTATCTCCTATTACTCCATCTGAGCACGGAGTAATCACATGTCGGGTCTTGACCCCAAAGTTGAGAAATTCTACAAATACTAAAGATGAGTGACAAATCGAGGCTCTGTCCACCCACTGACCCTGTACCAGATAATCTGCATTCAGTAGATTCAGTACTGGATGGATGGATACAAGGATGTGTTTGGTATAGTGCTGTCAATCATTTGAAATGTTTAATCGCAGCCCGTTGCAAACTCTCCAGCGTGGTCAGCCTGTGGCGAGGAGGAGGAGGGCTCTCTGCATCAGCTGTGTGCTTGGCCAGCAAGTGGTATTTGAGACGGGTGGTAAATGCAAATAACTCTGTTCTTGTTGGGAGAACCATCTGGCAGGACTTTGAAGCTGAACCTGCCATTCAAATTTTATTTATCCATTTCTGCTCAATGAGGTTTGTTTGTGCTGCCATCCACAACATTACTGCTGCACCGCTTATTTAATCCGTGGTCAAAAGAGTCATCGTAGCTCCACTCAGCTAAAGAAAGATATCAACAAAAAAAAAAAACTAATTAAAAAGAGTTCTCTCAGGATCTCTCTGTGAGGAGAGGAAGTAAGAAATGTATGAATTCCACCCATCAGCCACTTTCACTACTTCTCTCAGTCGACAGTCGACCAAAACCGCAGCCAGATTCCAACATGCTCACTGCTGGGCAGGTGTTTTCTTCCTCCACTCAGGGATTTTTAAGAGCTAATCTGATGCCAGATCCTCTGAGAACGTGTGAGTGTGGAGGAGGAAGTATTTTCTGTAACTCTGCTTCTGTTTCGTCTCATAGCATTCTCATTGTTTACACACACGGACTGTGCCAACACACGTCTCCTGAGTTGTTTGAGAGGGCGTGACAGCTTTTACAGCATGTTAGTGCGCTGTGCTGAAGTGTGAATCAAACAACACGCGTGAGCCGTCTCATGCATGTACGTGTGTGTGTGTGTGTGTGTGTCATGTTTGCCTGGGTCAGTGTGGCGTTCCCTCCCTGTCCTGATTGAGGGTTATTAACCTTTTGGGCAGCGTCCAGCAGAGGAGCTTCCAACAAAACATCCTGCTTCCTCCAGCTCAGCCGCTAACTATAGGAGCACAAAGAGCACTGAGAGTCAGAAACAATCACAAAACGTGGACGCTGATCCACAAGATCCTCTTACAAACACTACGCTAGTTATGTTGATTGCTTTCATTGTAGCTTGAGTATTAGTAGCATTTATATCTGGCTACAGTCTGTGTTACTGCATTATCTGGTATTTTCTAAATCCAATTACAGGTAATTTACTAATTTTCATAAATGACTGAATAATTCCTAACTCAGCTGTGTTTTCACTGGTAGGGTGGAGAAAGAGGAGCCTGTGATGAGGGCTGTATTATATGATTATAAATCCTGATAATGTGACGTTTGTTGGGGTCTTTACCAAACAAACATGTTTTCTTCTTCTTCACAGAAACATGACATCATAAGTTTACACAGTGAATACCGTGTGCGTCTTAGAGCCCAACAGATACTATTGACTGATATTTGCCTATCACAGATATATGGATATCAGCGTATGAAACTGTTTGATGGCATGAATGGATGCAGAAAACGATGCTTTAATCAATTTATAATTATTAAATTCCCGGTTAAGTTTGCTGTTTCATTTCAACAATGTCTGTTACATATCTTTGGTCAGTTTTTGACAAGCACGTTTGAAGGATCATTACAAACAATGTGTTTTTATGTTGACTAAATATATGATTTACCAACAGTTTATATGGTATGTATATAATTTCTCATATATATCCTTATTATTGATCCATATCCATATTACATAACATGCTTGTTTTGAAACATTTCTTATCTGAATTTATCTTTGAAAACGATCACTGTATTAAATTCCACAACATAACCACTGAGCTGTGATGCAGAACTGTCACAGTGTGAGCTGCAGTCTGCAGGTGAGATTTTATATCAATCATTAATGAACATGAAGGTCTCAGGCACCCTGCGATCTGAGCTCTTTAGTTTTATTCACCTTCACCACTAAATGATGGATTGTTCTGTAGGTGTGATGCATAGATGGAAAAATGCAGAACTTGATATATTTCAGTTCCCCTCAAAGTTATTCAGGTCATAATGAAAACCTGCACCTGAGGAATTTTAAACTGCAGTTTGACTTCATTCCTCACGCTCTCACCTCGGTGCTTTCAACACAAGCTTCTTCTCTTCTGCAAACACTCCCCGGCCTTGTGATTAGTATTTTTTTTTCCGCCAGAGGCAATCTGAGCCTGCAGATGTGACCGAGCTGCATCGTGTGATTGTGCCACACGCTCGCACACCCACATGGCAGAGACACGCCCGGGATTAAAGCCTTCAAGTTCAGATATCAGTTTAATCCTCAGGGAATTAAACACGAGAGCAGCGAAGAGCGGGCCAGCGAGTTCCAGCTGCAGCGTTCAGACAGGCTACGTGATAAGGCCTGTCACTGACATGTTTCTGTGTCAGAGGGATGGCAGGTGTAGCTGCAGAAGTGACTCATGTAAACCAATAAATAGGCACACGCAAACACAGTGCAGTTAAAATGTGTTTGAAATATTTAGGCGCAAAGGACGGGCATCCATCTACATGGAACCACCTAAAAAAAAAAAACAGGGAAACAACTGAATCTCTTCCTCTTCTTTGTCTGTCAAAGAGTAAACAACATCAGGCATAACAGCCGACACGTGTTGAGCAATGACGGTCTGTTGAGTCTGAGCCGGTTAAACCTCCGTTCTCTCCCCTCTGTTATCTACAAATATAGAATACTACTGCTGTGATTTGCGATGTGGTTGCAGCTCGTAAAGGCTACTGTAATTACTGCACTGCTTTATTTGGATACAGCGGTTCTGCAAGAGAATCCTGGATGTGACGACACCTGTGCTGTCAGCTACGTATAGTGACATTTAGAGTGAACGGTGTGGTTCGAGAACACGGATAGTTGGCTTCTTAACTTTGCATAGCTTTGAACCAGATGCCTTGTTTCTAATTTCCTTCCTATCGCTTTCGTAAGATGGTTGATTACTTTTACTATAAAGTTTCTCCATACTATAAAAACTTAAATAAGGTGCCAGCTGATGGGAGTGAGCTCACCATCTCTACTGCTGTTGGCTACATTTTCTGTTATATCCACTTGAGAAACATCAAAATATCACATTAAACTGGGTGTTTTCCATTTACAAAGTCCAAACATAGGAAGGCAGGTGATAGCATATCTTTCACTTGAGTGGTTAAGTGGTTGCTTCGCCTTCCTGTTTGCCTCTAACCACAGAATGTGACTCAAAAATCAACATTTTCTACAGAATCGCCTCCAAAACAAAATGTGCCTTTTTAAATGTCACACATGCTGACTCCTTCCTCGCCGTTGTTTCTTTCTCCTTTCTGTTTTCTCCCTCCCAGCGATGTTATCTGCTTTCTTTAACAGCAGTATCTTTTATAAAGTTACCCAAAAAACACCTCACTTTTTTTTTTTTCTTTTGACCTGCTATTCCGCTTTCATAACAGCAAGTGAGCCTCGTGTGGCTAACCAATTGAAACCAGCGTTTACGGACTGACAGGTGCACATAAAAATGTCACGCCACAATCAATGCGTTTACAGGAGGGATGTTATACCAGAGAACATCTCTCTCTTTGTAAAGCACATGTGATTGACAGTAGACGGGAAGGGAGGATCCAGGGCAGATCGTCCACGAGTTATCCGGTTTGCAGACGTTGTCTTGGACGGATAGAAAATTAACTGAAAAAATGCTAAGATGGGTCAGCAAATGCACCTAGGTGTCCGTTAATGCACCTGGACGACCTGCCGAAGTGAAGTCTCTGTTTGAGAAACGCTGCTGTTAGCTTCTGATTAATGAGTGTCAGCTTTACAAAAAACAAAATTAACCGAACCTACTTTTGAGCATAAATGTTTTTCTGTAGACGGGGGTTGTAGAGCGAGGGCAGATGGTCCGCTAGAAAATCGATAACAGAGTAAAAAGGGTTTCCAAATATACCACACACAAAACCTCTGCTTGAGCGGGTCATCCAGGAGTATTTGGCAGCTCTTTTTAGCCTTTTTATCTCTTTGAGAGAACAATGCCATGCATGATTGATTACTAGGGGACAATCTGGCGTCACACTACAACTCCCTCAACAGTAGGGATGTCGTGTCGGGTTCGGTTAATTTTACTTTTGAAAAGCCGACACCCACAACTGTTGAAACCTGAGTCTCGCGCTGTAAATCATCGGATCAACCAAACTTGTTTTCAACTTTTACTAGCTCTTTGTCGATGTACTCTTTAAATGTACCACACACCAGCTGTGACGAATCACATCATGCTACATGTTGTGGCAGATGAGACCGAAGACAGAAGTAGTGTAGTAACAATATAAAAATGCTGCTTTTCTTGACCACTGACTCCCGTTGATGCTATGAAATAAGACAGTCGTGTATCCTGATGTGTTTTTTGCACATCAACTTGTGATGACACGCTTCAAGGTGCTGCCAGTTCTCTGGGTTACATGAAAGCGATCAGGGCTGTTTGTGCATGTGATATCCACAGGCGTGGTTTGTCCTTCATCTCCTGTTTGTGCTGCAAGAAGGCAGAATGATTGTGAACATTTATGAGCACAATGACATCAAATACTGGCTTCTCCACTCAGTACATATTACTTTATTGGTGTCCTGGAATGATCTCATAAAAAGGTGTGTTCATATCAAAGAGCCTGCCAGCTGTGGGAGCGTTAACTTACTCAATAACTTGAGTAAATTCAACTTTTGGCCAGTTGATTATTGTTTCTTGGGTCAGACAGGAGCAGGGAGATCACTGGGAGTCTGTTTCAGACTCGGTGACTCTGCTGCTGTTCAGGAAGATTAGTCAGAAACTGGTGCAGTGTGCTTTCTCTTCCTGCCACACACACACAAAACAATGGGCTCACGCACACACATAGAAACACGCAGGAGAGCAGCACACAGTGTTGGAGTCTTTCCAATGACTCAGGTGGAGGTGGGATTGTACTGCCGACATGCAACGACATCACCTTCCTGTGAGTGTGTGTGTGCATATGTGATCAGACTCTGTACCAGCCGGCACTATTAAAAGACTTGGTTTGAGATCAGGGAAACATGATCAGGACATCCTGTTTTGGAGGAAATGTCTGCAATGCTGCACTGTGTTTATTGGACTCTTGTATCATTTTCAGTGGAGATGTTCAAAGTGAGTGAAGGAAGCAGCAGGTCGGAGTGTGTGCAGTGACAAGTGTGTGGATGGCAGGTCGCTGAACGGCCTAATGAGCCGTTGACTTTGACACCAGTGGACACAGTGTGCATCCTGTCTCTCCAGAGCCCAGCAGGGTTATTTTCCTCTCAAGTTTATTTCATCTTTCTCTGTGTCCTTGAAAAAAAAACTAAAGCAGAGTGATTGTCACGACAGAAAGTGCTCTGAAGCAGCACTCTGAACGTTAGCAGCAGGCTTGCAGCTGTGTTTTGTTCTCGATGTTGCCAATAAAAACGGAATTCATTCCTCCACATAAGATGTTTATAAATGCTGCATTTGTGATGCTTCAGTGGATGTTTTTCCTGCAATCTTGTCTAACTCTGACTGCTGTCAGTTAGGAGCACATGTACAGTTTACCACTGTGAAGCTTAACACAGTGCAAAATAGACAGTGATGGTTGTCGAACATGTGCTATCTTTGACAACCATTAAACGTTTGTTTTTCAAAACTTTTTTATGTTGTTGTTCATAACCAGTTGCAACAGTGTTGACTGGCAATGTTTTCAGTTTCTGTCTCTGTGTGTCATCATGACAAAATGTCTTCCTGGTGACAGATTTTTGGCATTGCACTCGAAATTGCTGTCTGTCTGTCTGTTGAAAGATGCTGTCAGCACAATGGTGTCATAACTGAGAAGTCAAGTCAATCATGAAACATTATGTTCATGTAGTTGAATTCATAATGAGGGTCAAAGAAGGCCGTGATCTGACCCGTGGGTTAGGCCTGAATGATTAATCGATTTGAAACAACGCGATTAGCATATAGCAGAGGCTATGATTGGTTATGCTGAGGGATTTGCGTCTGACCCTCGTTAAAAAATGTGTGTGTCATTGGTTTTACAAATGAATGTCGTCTTTCTAGTGTGACGGTCACGCTCACCAATCAGATGTGGCCCAAGGCGACTGCGTATACGCCTACCAACAACAGCGACACTTGAAACCCAAGTTAAACTTGTCTTGCAGAAAAATGTTGTCCTCTAATCCAGCAGCAGCCTCGGACAATTTAAATCTTTTACACAGTGAATATTGAACCGAAGTAGACTGTTCCTCTCACACGATGTCCCGTCCACAATGATATCTGATTGGTAACACGTCACAATCAATAGCCTGTAAACTCTGAATAATATGAGACTACAAAGTAACCAGTAACTAAATGTAGCAGAAATCGTGAATACTCCAGTAAAGTAGCTGAAAATTGTACTAAGGAACAGTAATCGAGTAAATTGTTTATTCAAATGCATAAATGGATGGCTCATCCAGGGAGAAACCAGGAGTTATTTTCCGCGTGCCTTAACTCTGCGTGTCTCGTACTGTTTGACAGAGATTGAAGTTTAATCGACCCACAACCTCACTGTCTTTCTTCATCTTAAATTAAGTGTTTCATTTTCTGCGGCCGTCACGTGTGACGAGTGACTGAATCCAATGAAATGTGTTGGCAGTGAACACTTTGCAGCAGCATAACGTGTCTTCCAAACTTAATTACTGATGCAAAATAGTTTCATTACAAATGTCCCTTCAGGGATCATTACAGATTTTATTATACCATAATTGCATCCTAGGAATTAGTACCTAATGCCTACATGCCAATAATGTGTTTGTGTGTGTGTCTAGCCTGTGTATTTTCGTGTGGGTGTGTTTTCGGGCTGCTGTACGCACTTTGCTGACACTGTTACAGTTTATGCTAATAACCTCCGTGTTTGTATTCTGGCTTTGCTCTCAATCACTTTGTTGGCTCGCCTCCCACCAACCTCCTCCTCCTCCTCCTCCTCCTCCTCCTCACCGTTTCTTCTTTCTGTCCCTCTCTCGCTCTCTGTTTTTCCATCTGTTTATCCTGAGTCATAGCAGAGCTGTTTGGGCTGGTTAATCACCTGCAGCCAAACTGACTGTGTGTTGCAACAAGAACTTTTATTCTGCAGGCTGTGTTGAATTTAAAATGGATACGATCTTAATGCTGCCTCATTAATTCCAGGCTTGTTTTACATAACTTAAAAACTTCCACTGCTGGCCCTCCTTTACTCATACCAAGCACCCCGGAGGTGAGGGGGAGGGGTTGAAGGTCTGGAGGGTCATGTCTCTTCAGGACCATCATGGAGACCTGTGCAAACACCCCATTAGTCTTCATGTTCGCTGGTCTTTGACAGACAGCCCCCGCCAAGAATGAAAACAGAGAGCGCTTGGTTAACCGCACTAACCCAGCGGCCAAACCACACATTTATACTGGCAGTCAGTGCTGCAGGCCCCCTGTGGGAATAATGTAGCATGCTAGCTTTGTATTACGTAGCCTGACTGTGTTTTGGAAAGGTAATAGCTTGCCACGGAAAATTATGAAGATGGATTCCATTCCTGCAGTCTGTTGGATACAGGAGAGGAGCTTTATGAAAGTGCTTGATTGTTGTTCCTCTGAGTAGCGTGAGAGGCCCGTGTCATTACATCCAGAGCCAAACCTCCTACAGAAGGTTCTGAAGATGATGAAGATGATGACGATGATGATGATGATGATGATAAAAACATGTGGATGCTTCACTGGTCTCGTCATGTATGCGTCAGCTTTGTTTTTGTCCTTGTTTCATCTGCTGAGACAGACCGGGTTCAGGTGGCACTCAACAAGTTCAACTAAAGGATCATCAGACTGCGTTTGGTTCTGATTTAGGTTCTGTAGCACCAGAGAACAACTCCCTTCTCTTCTCTGACTTGAATCCAGAGGCTTTATGTTGCCAGATAAAATGCTATGTAACCTTCAGAGTCCTGGCAAATGAGAGCCTGAGTTAACGGGCTGGAAACGGGCTCTCAATGGATCGCTCGCTGTCATCCAAGCTGCAGCACTGCGTACCTTTCTGACACCTTTAAAGGCCTTCTCTCCTGCTTTCATGGCTCTGACACTCGCTGTCCTGCCAAAGTCTGTGTTCTTTCTGTTCATGTTCAGACCTCTGGAGGATATTCTGTATTTCTGCATGGGATTAGAAATGTGATTTTATTGGGACCAAATGCTGAATTTCACATCCAACTTTTTCCATTTCACGCATCAAGCTGCCAAGACGTCATAAAATTCATATACAGTAAAAAACCCACAAAGGAATCTCATGACCAATAAATCATTTACAAGAATGTCAATAAAATGGCAACATTAGAAAGGCACTTGCATTTTTGTAAGTGTTGAAGTGTTTCAGAAATGAGCCGGCGGTACCCTTAGAATAGAGAAGAAAATAAAACAAAGGAGTTTAAATAAAAATACATTTTCCAAGGCTGAAATATCAAAGTAGTGCAGCTTTGACAATGCCATTAAAAAAAATGTCCTAGTGGGAAAACTAAACAGGAATTCTGCCCCTTTTTGAATGTTTAAATAAACTATGAACTGACTTCAGTGCTTCCTCCAAAATCCTCCTCGTATCTGCGGCAGAGAGCCCTAACGAGGACACGGCTCCGGGCCATTAAAGCACCCTCTGCCCCAGTTGTGTGTCTTTGAAATCCCAAGTAGACAAATTACATCATGAATAGGAAGAGCATGGAGTTTATGCTAAGCAGAGTGGAGCTGTGAAAATCCAATTTCTTCAGCCTCTAAACACGAAGATGCCGAGGGGGGCGGGAGGTGTCTGCGTGTTGCACATGGAGGCTTTTGTGATAGCCAGGCTAATGTTTAGTGACAGCGTTGTCCTTGTTAGTTCCCCTCATAGATCCCCACCTGATCCAGTTCTGCAGGTTGGTGTTGGCTGGTGGGAAGAGCTGAGAGACATGAAACCTGACCTCCATTAAAAACTACATGGATGGATGAGTTGTTTGTTGGACCTGAGTGCTTTGAAGCTTTCTACTGTTGGTAGATGTTACGACCCCACAAAGGAGATAACCAAAAAAGACAGATAATGTGAGAGAAATGGAGCTCCTTCACAGCATCTAATCATTCTTAAATTCAAGACCTAAAAATCTGGGACACCTCCACCCTCCTCTTGTCAACAATTCTCAACAATAAGGAGTAAACTGATATGACAGGAAGCTGAATCTAAAGACTCACTTGCCTGATCGAGTGGTAAAGCTGGAGCTGATGATGGAAGTAGCTAAAGAGTGAGCCGTCTCGCTTTCTTCTCATCTCCTTTTCGAGATTTGAGAGCAAGGTGGATAAGATTAACCTCAGGATTTGTTTTATTTGATTACCGCTAAATAAAATTGAGGACAGAAGTACAAGTAGTACATTCCTGATTGGGTAAAAGAGAATTAACGTTGAATCCTGCAAATAGACTCTTAGTTACGATAAAAGCAGAGTATGTAACGACTAAAGATGGACATGTTTTGTCAGGCTGTCATTTAAGAGAGGTGTAACTTTATGTCTGTAACAGTTGGCTTTGGACACTCGGTTCATTTCAAGCATGCTCCGGCATTACAGAAGGATATTTTTCACTAATAAGTTGGGCAGTAAATTCATGTTTCATCACGATACAACATTAAATCGATTCTTTGGTCAAGGTGCCTGCGATCAATGTGAGATGATATCATATGTCCATTTAACACAATCAGTTACATTTATATCAACTCACAAAAAGCAACTAGAATATTATTTGACAACTTTATTACTGAACTTTTCAGTGGCAACTATCAATAGTTCCAGACATTTAAACAATCTATATTCTATGAAAAGAAAAGAAATTGACTTTTGTTTAATATGAAGTGCCACATATCTTGAATGCAAATGTTTCAGTTAACTTAAAGAGCCCTTGTTGACCTTTCAATTATGAAGATAAACCATGAACATCTATGACTGCTGACTTATTCCCGAGAGGGCAGTAAATAATATCCTCATCGTCTTTTTCTTGGCTGCTTGCCATTTTCTTCTGGACGCTTGCAGTGTTTAGAAAAGGAGATGCACATGGATGGAAACAGTGACACAGACGTGCCATGAGAGTTTCAAAATAAAGGCGAATCTTGGCGGTGCTACGAATAGATGTTTTCACTTTGCATCGATGCTATTGGATCGTTGATCTTGGAACAATATATTGATCCGGGTGGATGTATCGTGACACCCCTACTAATACGACATATTAACAATCACTCTGACGCCGATTTTTTTTGTTTTTCCAAAGGGATGACTTCTAGGATTTCAGTAGATTTTAAATACAGAGACTAACATTCAACAGCCTCTAAATCTACTTTATTGATATCACTGGAACTTCCAAAGACAACAAGAGATGAACCTTGTTGATCCCACGCTGGGGAACTTCAATAAGGGTGGAGGGTTTGTTTATGTCACTGAGGAATACAAAAGGTTTAACAAGTTTTTGCCAGAGAACAATATCTGAAAAATCTTATATGGTGAAGTACGTTAATCCTGCCTGGGATGATAACTGCAGCTTTTAAAGTCAGTTAAACTCGTACATAGCTTCAGTGTTTTAGAATATGATAAGATTCCAGACATAATTTCCTCTGGCAGTGAGTCTCCCGACAGGTAGACGCCCTGACCAGGTGTCTGTATCCAGCTGTTTACTGAGTCACTCTATACCTCTGGGAAGGATCTGCTGCAGACACACAAACCCACACAGTCTACACAAACACACCTCCCACGTAAACACACAGAGATCTACACACTCGTTTCCTCGTCTTCTTTGTGCAGTTGGGTCGACGCCAGACATTTAATGAGCTTCATCTCTGCTGCAGCAGCTGCATGAAAAACCATTTAACTCCTCAGCCCTCTTCATTATTCTCATTGCCTCACAAAGGCTGATCTAAATGCTAATGGATGCAGTGTATGTGTGTGCGTGTGTGTGTGTGTACACTGTGTGTTGTGCTGTGTGAGTGTTCATGCCATCATTTATTCATGAGTAACTGGTGGGTTTTGAAGCCAAGATGCATCGTGTATTTGATTTTTTTTCTGTGTTGTGTCAGATCTTTGAAGAAATTCGAGTGAAGCCACACGGTTCAACCATGTGTTGAAACATAAAACAACAATTTATTCTTTCAGTTAGCTAATAATAGGAATAAGTGACAAATATTTGCTCATTCCAGCTCCTGAAATGTTCAGTTTTGCTGCTTTTGTCATTTTTACATAATGTAAATTGAATCTTTTTTGCTCAATTTGATTTAATTTGAGTTGCGCCTTAAAGATTAAATTATGCCCTGTCTTTAAATGATGTCAGATGACAGCAATATTTCAGAATTATAAAAGTTATCTGAGAATGTAACCTTGGAAAGTAGCAATCATTTTTATTCCAAAAGTAAAAATAAAGAGTTTTCTGCCATCTGATTTTCTGCTCCACCAAGGAAAGTAAAAGCCTACACATGACCTGTAGTGCAAATGTAGATATTCACAGAGAAAAGGCAGAGATATATTTTTTTTAAATTAATATTTGATCATTGTGTTGTCTTCACTCAGGCCACTTTGAGAAATCACCCATGACAAAGTGATCAGCTCGTGCCAACAAGGAACTTTTTCTTCACAATCCACCAAAACCATCTTCGTTTATTTCAGTTCATCGTTGTGACGCCGTGTCGTGATCCTCTACCTGCAAGATAATTCAGTTCTGAAATGACTTTATTCCAGTTAAAATCCTAGTTTTGACCTAAAACACCTCCGTCCTCACATCGTCCTCTCTTGTTAGAGAAAAGAAAAGGGAAAACCCATCAGGCCGTCCTGGCACAGACAATATGCTGAGTGCACACAGAAGGACGAGTATGAGGATGAGGAGGGAGGTGTGACATTTTACAGTGTGACATTTTCTAAATGCTACCTACTGTTCACAGAGAATCCTCCCTCCATTAACATTTTCACTGCTCGTTTCTGTCTCTTTTCGATGTAGCTGACGCTGCGGCTGCTGCCAAACCTGTTACCTCTGTAATAAAGAGGTCCACAGCAACCGTCGTGTTACCTGACTGTGGTTTATTTACCTCAGGTTCCCCGGTGAGACGGCGTTGACCAGTGAAGGTCACCTCACACTGGGAGGGAGAGTGTTGGAGGAGACAGGCTGGAGGTTGCCTGCTGAGTGTGACCTCATATCACCACAAACCTCATCTATCATTCCTCTTTCTTTTGTTTTTGTCTTCTGTTGTTTGTCTTCTTCGTGGTCTCTTAGGTTCTGCGTCTCGGTCTGTTATTTCCTCTTTCATCCACTGCTTCAGCAGCACTTCGTCTTAGCTTTGTGCAGTGTCAGTAGTTGTAACAGTGGTGTGATGTCTCACTGGTTTGACTTTTGCTTCACTTCCTACCTTCCTGTTTTCACCTTCATCTGAAAGACAGCAGCCTGACTGATACCAACGATACGATACTGTTGACAGCTCTCCACTGAACTAATATTAGCTTCACAGACTGACAGGACGGGCTGCTTTGTGGGTCAGAGTCCTGACCTTAAAGCAAAGTTCACCCCTTTGAATCACTTCAAAATGTAAAGATGTATAAAGTCTAAAGGGCTCTAGGGGGTAAGTGTAGCCCACAGCTAACTCACTTATTCAGTGGCGTCACTATAATTACTGTTGGACGAGTTTATATCATCATTCTTAAGTTTTAACTATGTTGAATTGAAAACATCTCACAAATTTTCTTCTTTCTTTCTTTGTAGACTATTTATGTAATAGTGTAAAAACATAAAACTCAACTGAACTCTTCGAAATGTTGACTTGATTGTGGTATGAAGTCGTTAGTGTGCATGAGGTCAATGCGTAATTTGAGTAAGGAACAGCCGAATGTTGCGTTGTCTTGGATAGTAATTTACAATTAAAGCCAAAGTCTTAACGCTCACATGGTTTTTATTTCAAGTTTCTAACTTCTGTAAAGGCCGAGAAATAAAGGTTTTTGTTTTTCAGAAAACCCTCAGGTGTTTTCAAACATTGCCTTTGGGTGCTCTAGTTATTAATGAGTTAAATGTTGCTCCCCTTAGGAATTGTAGGTCAGAAGATCTCCTTCCCGTTCGTAAAGGATGGTCCAGTATCTTATTCTAAAGGTGATAGAAAAGGAAGCATTGACACACCTTTCCTTCGCATGAAGAGAAGTCGAACATGTTATCATGGCTTAGATACTTCTGGGTCATTTCACTCAGGTTCCTGTTTGATTGCAACCTGATCATTTCCTCCTTTTATTCATATGCAGATATTTACTATATGTTGAAAACCCGCAGACACACTTGCAAGAAACCCAACCAGTGTCAGGTTGTGCAGAACCAGAAGTAGCACTGTGACATGCCTCTTGAAAACATTTCTAAGAAGCTTATTAGATTCCCACTAAGTTTACTGTTACATCATTTTGGACAATAAAGTTTGTTGTTGAACTCTAAAACATCCTGGTTCCACTTGCGTATCTTCGTTAAGTGTTTGATAACCACATTTGAGGCATCATTGCAAAAATGTCTTTTATTTTATATATATATATATTTTCTGTATGTATGTATAAAGGTATATCGATATATCTGAATCCCAACTATTGGTGTCCGCATCAGCCCAAAATATCCAGTATCAGTCATAAAAATGTCACTAAATGTAGCTTGAAATGTAAAAAAAAAAGGTGCTGTTTCATCCATGTTGGACTTAATTTATCTTCTGCTGTAACCATCTTGTAGTCAGGTCACTAAACAGACAGGCTGATAAAATGTGCCAGCAGCAGTTTTCATTTCAGTCAATTTAAAAGCTTGCAGAAAGGATTAAAAGCCGCAAATCCTGCAGTGGCACAGTGGAAAATCAACAGAATTGATGTGGTGGACACCAGTTTACTGGCAGCGAGCAGCGTGTGTTGACCTTTACAGCACCCTCGTTCTGCCGCAGCCTTGTTGGAAGCACTGATGGAGGACACTAACATGTGGGCTGTGGTGCAGCCAGCGCAGGATGGTGGAGGACAACTCTACATGTGGATGTGGAAAGTTCGAGGTTGGCATTTGCCTCTTCTTCTTTCTGACCTCACCCTCCAGCCCTGACCTGTGTTTGGGAGAGCAGACGCGACCTCGTGATGACCCAGCAGTGGAGTCTCCTCAGACACGCTCTTATCTCTGCTCGCCTCACCTCGGTGTGGGCGTATCTCTGCACTCACATTTTCACTAGTGGCTATTTAATGTAGCTGTAGTTGTTACTGTAGCTGGTGGACAGCGTGCAGATTCTCAGAGAGGCCAGAGATCATTGTGTTGCTGTTGAACTGATCCCTGGAGGTGGTTTAGTACCTTGCAGCAGGGTTTATTCCTTAACTGTAGGGTTATACAGTTTAAAGATGACCTCGCTAACTGCCATGACGTGATCTTTGCTCCGACAGCTGCAGAACACAGATAGAGACAGAATATGAGCTGCAGTAAAGCATCCTGAAATACAGAATAACATACACAGCATGGCTTTAGAAAATCCTGCTGCTGTTGTCACTGCGGTCCGACATGGCTCATTACAGTTAGTAGAACGCAGTTTTCAGGGTTTTGGGATTGGGTTATATTTTTAGGCTTGATCTTGTGAGATTTTGGCTCGACTGAGATTATAAATCTAATCTGTACTTTGAAGGATGTGATTAAAAAGCCAACAACAAAACAAAATCCAGATGATTTTTTAAAAAGGCTTTAGTCAACCTCAAAGCAGCAGCCTTGAAACTACAGAGATATCTTCAAGGCTCCAGTTTGGATGTTTTTTCCTGAATATCCGGAATGAAACCTCTAACACAGCAGCCTCATCAGAGGACTTTAATTAGGTGAGCCCCTAATTAAACAGTGCTAAACCTAACCTTGATTTTAATTAGGCCCAGAGTTGTTTTTCTGCAGTTAGAGGATGGAGGTACTGCAAGAGAAATAAGAATCTTAATTGCATCCTCTATCGCATCTCTTTTTTTAATATCACGACTTTTCTACCTCAGCCAGGTGTAAAATGTTGTTATATTTTCCACACACAGATAGAAAAAAACAGCGATGTTGTTCCTGACGGAGCTCCTGACCTGTCTAGTTCGCAGTCCGCTGATACATTGTTGGGCCGGACTGTACAGGGCGTCCAATGAAAGACGCCACTGTCTTCACGTCTCTCACTGTCTGACCGACCTGCGAGGAAAGTCAGTTCATGCTCCCTGAGGTGTCGCCGTCGTCCATGGAGTGCAGGGTCTTAGCGGTGAAGTCGTTTTCTTTGCTTCAAAGTCTGCACTTGTGTCCAGAAAGTGAACCTGCGGTGGGTTCAGAGGCTGTTATGTGTCGGTCGTTACCGTGTCGGTACGGTTGCTATTAACGACGGTGCTGAGAGGCAGAGAGGCTGCTGTGCTGTAACTGATTAACCATAACAGGCTGTTCCTCTGCAGAGATACTGATCTCACCGGCAACAACACGAATACTGAAACCATAACTCTGCCTCCAGCCCTGGTTTCAGATCCAAATCACTACTGAAAGAAAGAATCATCCATCTATCATCTACGTTTTATTGTAGAACAGGGAGCAGCAGGAGGAAGCGGTGTGAGTGTGAAGATCATTTATATGTTTTCGGAGGAATTTGAAGGAACATTTAGCGCACTTAAAGAGTCATTAGGAAGTAATGACTGCTTATGTTGGAGCAGACACGCTCGGCGTCGCGTCAGTAATGCAGCATGTGTTTAGGAGCTCTCTCTGCATGGACTCAGTTCTGACCTGTGGTTGTTTTATGGAAACACAAAATATCACAGTAACATTCCTCCCAGTTCTGTTTCACGTCAGGACATGAATTTTTTTTTTTACCACTGAGTCTTTTGATTTGTGCTCATGAAATCATGTTGTTCTCCCTGCTGTCATTTGGTGGATTGTGGATTGTTGTCTGGACTTTTGTTTGCTGAATTCTTTCTTTCGCGTGTGGACAAACACTTTTCCACAAACCACAGCTGAGGATAGACAGAATTTGTCCTGGCACACTTCATACTCCTCCCCACATTCCCTGAATCTCCCTCCATCATTCACATCAGTCAGTCGCACTACTTTTCTACTTCCTTTCCTTAAATTTTCTCCCGCTGTCATATTTCTCCCTCCCTTTTTTTCCCTTGAGTACCTTGTTCCAGCTTGAACACAGCTGGAACACATCAGCACTTGTATCAGCTCCGATTACTGTCTATATATTCAAACACACACTCGTGGCGAGCTGTGACGCAGCGCTCCAGCGCCGTTCCCCCACTAACAGACAGGAAGCACCTATGATGCAATGTAATCCTGCTCAGACACACATGTGATCAATCTCATGATGTAACAGCCTGAGATCCTTCAGTTGACCAGGCAACACGAGGCTGACTGCCTTAACCTGTTCACCTCCAACAACGGGACACACACACATAACACACGCACAACTCCAAACTCGAGGGTCGAGTTCAGACTTGTTTCTGCGTCAGTCTCTTCATTTCAGACTTTCCTCAAACATCTCTTTTCACGGCTGCGTGTCAAAATTCCCAGAATCTCTGGTACCAACAGATAATTTGCAAAAAATGTGTCCATTGCACAGAATAATAAGTGTCTTTTGATCATATTTTTTATAGTTTTTATGATGTTATTTAGGCAGAGCTCTTTAACGACTGCTTGTGTCGAGACAAAATGTGTTATTTTCGAGCTCTGGCCTCCTTGGATGGTGTAGAAAATTCCTCATTCCGTTTAAAAGGTACAAAAGCAGCATGAGGAGTCATTGCTGTTTCACCTCTGAGCTGGTAGCAGCGGTACAAACAGCCCAAATTGACGTCTGTATTTAAAGAGCGAGCGGGCAGGATTAACCAGTGGCACTCGTCTTCGCTGAGGAGAAGAGATGTGAGGAAGAGGAGCGCTGCTGCAAGTCCCAGTAATGGGTGGGATGAGGGCAGAAATACGTCCTTAATGAGGACATTATTACTGACATAACCTGCTGCAGTCCTCCAGCAGATAAACGTCATTGATTGTTCTCCAGACTCGTTTCCTTTGGAGAGTTTATAACTACAGCTTTTAGTTGATATTTGTAACGGTGACATCACAGCTTTCATGGAAATATTAAGAATAATTGTATTCAGCCTCTCGAACCATAAACTCAGCCAGGTGTGAATCTGTCTGTGTAGGTTCATCTTATGCATCTTTTAAATAACAGGAAACAGACTTTTGACTTTAGACCTGCTTTTTGTTGGTCTGTGGCTCTGTTGCCTTCCGCTGCCTCAAGATTGCAGGTGGGTGAAAACGTCAGTCTGAAACTAGCAATGACACTCGTGTGTGTCGCTTTGCACCGAGCGTAAAATGGAGCCCTTTGCTTTCTAAACGTTGAGGAGTGGAGTGATGAAGCTTTAGGTACAGGCTGTACTGTGAATGTTACTGTCTGCTTGTCACTGTGTTGACAGCAAACACCAACCAGCTCAGTAGCTGGAGGCCAAGCAGCATCAGAACCAGGCAGACGCCGACATGGATCTCAGTAGAGATCATTTGTGTGGAATGTTATTCTGTAGCGTTCAGCTGAGACACTCTGAGGTAAACAGTGTCAGGAGTACGTAATGTACCTTTAGTGTGCTGACACTGTGAGACGGTTCACACATTAGACACAGCTGAAGAGGCCCAAAGGAAAATTTGATGATTCCCAGAGACGAGTTGCTGTCACCAACATGCAAATTACATTTGACACATAGACAACATAAACAGTCCAATCCAGTCGTCTCCCGGGAGTCACAAATCACTCTGTAAGACCTGTGCCGGTAGGAAATTAAACCCAGACGACAAACAGAAAGCAAAAGGATGATGTGAATTTGGCTACTTTAGAAAAATATTTGTTTGCTGTGTTTACTTGCTTAAAGAAAAGTGCAAGTCTCCAACATGTCTGAGCATATGCTGAAGCTAAATGAAACCACTGGCTGTCTGGAAAGTAGGAATTTAACAACATATTGAACATCAGCATTGATATATACTGTAATCTAAGTGATGTCTAGTTAATAGACTGAAAAATATCAAGAAACACAAGCAACAACCAAATGATCCAAACCGCTTTCTTTGGAGGTCGAACTGAAGTGTGCACCTGAAGTGTGAGCGCACAACAGCACAGAGAGTACAGTTGTGCAAAGTTTGTAAATACCTACGGGCAGTTTTTGGAATAATTTTCTCTCTCGTTGCCTCTTCCAAATATTTATGGCTGAACTGGACGCTTGTTTACAACCTCAGATTGTCTGACAGCCTGAATGTTTCCACCTCATCAAACTTCATTTAATCAACATTCCTAGATCTCAGAAACTTACTTGGTGAGTGCAAAGTGTTTTTTTTTTTTATAACCCTTAGAAATATCAGTAAAACTTAAAAAATAGGATCCATGTTTATTTAGAAGCTTTGACACGGTGCAGATCAGTCCAGGTCCTCAGTACTTCTAAAGCTCATCATGTTTGCTATTCACACAGCAGTAGAAGTCGTTAAACCGATAACAGATTCCTCTATTTGTCATGACAGCTTAAAAAATGTTTGCAGTGACCAAAACAGAAGAGAAAAATGCTGTAAATTGCTGAATGTTAAAATGTGTTTTCCACTGTGGTCTGTTCTGCTGCTGAGGCAACACTCGTCTTCGCTGGTGGTCAGCCTCCACCGCCACACACCGAGACGCTGTAAAAAGCAAAACAACGGCCCATGTGGCTGTTTGCTCACAAAAACAACAAACTGACTGTGTCATCCTTCATTCCACGCGATGCTCTCTGCTGTGTAATGTCTCCCCATCTACCTCCCTGCGCTTTCGCTTCCACTGCATTAAAATTCACTCGCAAGCCAATGAGGTAATTTCGCAGCACTTCTTCAGCCGCCAGCTCATTGAATCATCAGTCAACACGCTGTGGAGCCAAGAGAGTTTTTAAATCACATTCTGGATCGTTTGGCCTCTTCTGCTGCCAGAAAAACAATACGCAAGATTGATTGAGCCCTTTTTTTTTTGCTGTGTGGGCCTGAGCTGCAGTCAAAGTACCAGAGAACGGCTGAGCTGCTCTGCTGACGAGCAAAACTGTCTGTCCACTACCTGACTGTCGTTCTGTCTGTCGTTCTGTCTGTCTGTCTGTCTGTACTGTCGGTGGTAGAACTTCAACTTCAGCCGCTCGTGAGATCTGCGTCCATTAACTGCATCATCTCTGCGTTTTTGTGGGAGAGATGCTCAGCTGGGAGCTCGGTTTCAGCCCGACGAGGTGACAGATGTGTTAGATCGTAGATGCGTGTTACATTAAAGCGCGGCATGGCTCTCTGCGGGATGTGACAAAAGACGAATGTCAGCCCAAATGTGATTCAGCAGGAACACGAGTCCAGAGGGAAGCTGGGAAAGAGAAGGAAATGAAAAGAAGAAGATGATGAAATCCTGGTTTTACTTCCCTTTGTGTCTGAGAACAGAACATATACATCGTATGTTTACATGCCATTCTATCCATTAGTCCAATGTTTTGGCAGTTTTTGGCTCATTGATGTATGTCAGTTTTTGTGGAGGGGAGTTGGATCATAAACTGAATTGCTGTTACTCTCCGCTGGGCGCTTTGTTGAGTGCTCGTCTCAGAGACCATCATCATCTGGTTCAGTTAAAATGCTGCTGGATTATTTCACTCCAGATGTTCTTTTAAACACTGTTTTTCACTTCATAGCCTTTCTTGTTTTTGAAGCAGTTCAACCAAAAATGAAAATTGAGTCATTATCTCCTCACCACCGATGGAAAGACAAAAGACAAAAGATTTCTGGAGCTTCAAAGCAAAACAGCGTAAAAGCATTCTCCTAAACAACTGAAGCTGGGGACCAAAAAATAAAATACAATAGAATGCTTACAGCTCGTCATCCACTGTGTTCAAGTCCCCAGAAGCCCAGAGAAGCCCCTGATTTAATTTAAAAAGGTGTTATTTACACCCTTTATTAACCTTTCTGTAGCTGCTAAGCTAAAAGTTGGGTGCACGAGCTCGACCGGTCATCAAGGGAGCGATTAACAACAATTTCAGACTTCAGGACTTCTGTACACATGGATCACTCTGGGTGAGCTGTATGGAACCATTTTAACTTTGTTTATTTTTATTAAAGTTGTTTTTTCCCCAGCTACTTCAGTTGTTTAGGGGAATTCTGCAAGGCCGCTTTCCTGTGACGCTCCAGAAATGTTTTGTGGACTACGAAACCTCGGCTGACTTTCCATCAGCATGGGAGGGAGGAGATGGTGACTGGATTTTCCAGCTTTGGGTGAACTGATCCTTTAAAGCAGTCTGCTCTGTTTTGTTGGTTCAATGATCTGATTAGAATTCCAACAGTCAGTAAAGGCTTCACAGTAAGCTACACTTTCCATCCAGCGCTCATTAAAAGAAGGAAGCTGTCTTGTATGGAGACAAAGCCGAGCTGCACTGACCTGTTGAACCTGTGGCCATACGCAGCATCACGGCGCGGTGTTGTCTGCGGCGCTTGTGACCACATGAAGCTTTGATGTAACGTTGCGCTATGCTGTGACACTATGTGACATCTACACAGGGTGCGGAAAGAGCATGTGTGTCACTGTCACAAGTCATAATTACACTGCAGTAACTGGTTATACCACAGTGTTCACATTTTCATCTCACACTGTGGGAATCATTACACTGTGAGCCAGAGATGGACATGAATAACCAACCAGCTCACCAAGTTCATGTTAATCAGCTCCTGTCAGCAAAAAAACATGAAACAACACAGAGCAGCTTAAAATGAAAAGCTGCTTTCATTAAAAATGAGTTGAGGCAAAACTGTCACTGCTGAAATGTGAGAATTAAATGATCAATCATTTCCAGTTGCAGCCTCAAGATTAGTTACTAGTTGCAAAGACACGGCTGCTGTCGCTGATTGCAGCCGACGATGCTCGTGGTTCCTCCAACTGCTCCAGATACAAGTCTCCGTCTCTGGGATGTCAATTTTCTACTGGAGCAAACAGAAGCTGCATAAAACTGCATAGAGCGGCTCAAAACCAAGCAGGAAGTCAGACAGCATCCTGTCAAAATAAACCGCCCCGTCCAGACTTGAGATCTGCAGCACAACAAAGTCTGAAATCTCAACAATAAGTCCAACTGAAATGGATTAAAAAGAAAACGTTTTACTTCGTAGCCTTCTCTCCCATGACGGAAGCACAAAAATCAAGGAAAGATTATAAAATAAGCACAAATCTGAACAAGTCAACAATATCAGGCAGACGTGACCCGGTGGGATATGAAGCTGTGTGGACGGCTGAACAAAACTGCGAGGTCGTTGAGACGGTAAAAGTTAGTCAGCATGGTTAGAATCACTCCATTGTTACCAAACAGAGTCAGTGGGTCAGTGGAGCTGGTTATCCGGGGCGCTGTAGGTCACAGCAAACAAAGAAGAAGATTAAAAGGATCAGGACTTATTTACCGATGATGATTCATTACACAGGATCTTAATTGGTGACACTTCAGTGGATTAGCCTGAACATCCAGGTAGTTTATATCTCAGACACATCTGCAACACAGGTGTGTGTGTTTACTCTCTCCTGCTCTGGTGGACCTGAGCACACACACACACACATGCACACACACGCACACACATGCAAGCTCTTCACTTTCAGTGTGTAGAGGAAGGTGAGATCAGCAGATTGAGTAGGTGCCTGTCTTGTCTGCCGCCTGCTGGTGAAATATGGAGCTGCAGCAGACTGACAGGCTGTGACGATGGATTCAGATGTATTCAGTGTACTGCAGTGCTCAGCGTGTCACCAACCACACTGAGCTTCACCCCCCCAGAGACGGGCTGCACCATCACTAGCTGCACACACTCGGCTGTGGCATCTCAAGCTGTCAATAAAGATTAACGCAGTAATGCACAACATCAGTGTGATGCTGGACCGGTGGAGGAAGCCAGAATTCCTCCAAAAACAGCAGCTCATGAAAATACTTTATTAATCGTTAAATCACCCGATAGACGTTTTTAATTGAGTAACCGTTTCAGTCATTTTTCAAGCAAAAATGTGAGATTTTGCTGCTTGTCTTTGTCATTTATGACAGAAATTGAAGAGTCTTAAGGTTTTGGACACTTGTTAGGACAAAGAAAGGCACAATTTTGACTACGAATGAGCATTTTTCACAGTTTTTTACATTTGCTAGACCAAACAATTAATCTTGACTGTAAAATGTGGGTTAAACAATTTAGATTTTTTAAAGCTCTTGTATGTCATTGTGATATAAAAGTCTGCAGTTCACTGATCATCATCAATTCCAGGATGAGTTTATGGATACAGGTTGCACATGTGTGTGCGTCTGTTTGGATGTTTTTAAGTCTTGAGCAGAGCGGTCGGTCCAGGTTTTTTCCAGAGACTAACGGAAGCTTTCACTAAAGTGTGTGTGTGTGTGTGTGCATGTCATTAG
>OMLP01023877.1:56707-82457 GCA_900302685.1 Spondyliosoma cantharus | reverse complement strand
TGCCACATTCACCCATTCTCACACACACACACACACACACACACACACACACACACAGACACACACACACACACACACAGCAGTAGTAAGTGTTTTCGGAGGCTTCCACAACCTTAACTGAACCACTGAGGTCAGCAGCACACAGAAGCCAAAGCTCTCATAGATTTGTTTATCCAGTGAGATGAAAAACGAATTCCCACCATCAGCAGCTTGTTGCTACGAGCAGACATATGATCACTTTCCTATACAGACAGAGCAGCACGCTGGAAATATTTATGAATGATGGAGAACCAGTACCAAATTATGATGCATCTTCAGTTTATAGGGGTTAACATTGTGCACAGGGGAGGAGCTGGAAAGACTGAGAGGCCAAGTTTACACAGTGAGCTAATTATCAGAGAACATCAGATCCAGCTCTATAATCAAGAAACTGAGCATGAAATAAATCACATTCAAGCTTCTGCCGACTGATACAGATCTTAAGAGAGAGGAGGAAAAGAAAACACCAGGCTCTCCAGGTACTTATAGTTCTCAATAGATTCTTATCTGGATTCAAAGCAACAAATTCCAAAAATGTCTTTGTGCACCCTGATGAGCCCAGAGAGTCAAAACGTTAGTCCCTCTAAGATGTTTTTTTTTTTTGGCCAAAAATAAATGGAATGTCATTTTGATCTTTTAAAAAGTGCAAAAAGGATGAGCAGTATGGAAATATGTTTTAGTGAATTAAGTTTTACAACAAGTTGACAACGATCACGATCAGATACTGAGCTTAAAAATATCAGTTCTATGGTCTGACGAGGTTTTTAATTTGACAGGCTACGTCTGATTTTAAGTATTTCTGCAAAGAAAACCACATCAACTTGGTGTGACTTCCAGCCTTGGATGGATTGTCCTTTGCTTCATTAACGCAGATCTATTAGTTTATTTTTGTCTGTCTGCTCACATGTGCTGCTCAATCATCGTCTCTCACTCTTCACTGCACAGACGCCACTGCAGCCACCATTAGCAGGGAGCTGCTGCCATTTTTTATCTGCTTCAAGGAGCGCTGTCTCTCAAAGCTGGAAGCCGAGTCTGGAGGCTTTCAAGAATAACAGCCGCAGACAGAAATCAGATGGAGCAGCTATGGAATATCTGGCGCTCTGCAGACGCCACTCAGGCCTGTTTTTCCACAAATCATCATGAAGCAAATCTGAACAAAACCGCAGGAAATTTAATGCACTGAAGATATTTCCACTGATCTGCATGTATCCCTCATCTATTCATCTATTCATCTATTCATCCATCCATTGATCTATCCATCTATCTAAATCTATATCTATCTATATAATGCATTCAGTTTAAAACTATAATCTTGTTGACATCTTTTCACATGTTTCTATTTAGAACATGTAGTTATTACTGTTTTCACTTCTGGAGAGGTTTTTCTGACATTCTTACATTTGGTATAAAACTAGTAAATGTGTTAATAGCGGGTAATGTTTTGAGACTAAATTAAGGCAAAGACAATGGAGCCCTAAAGGGAAATTTGAACATCCATGATAATTGGGCCATCTCCATCTGCTGACAAAGATTCTGACAAAGGACCTTGTGATGAAATTAGTTCTCAGTGATTTTTCTCCATTATCAAACTAAAATATGATGAAGATTAACTTTAAAATCTGGTTTAAAAAGTACACAACCAAACGCTGAGCTGCAGATCTACAAACTTTTGTCTAGAGTAAGTTGATCACTTCTTGGAGCCAGAAGTGATCATATTTGGACGAGAGCATGGAGCTGGGAGGATATCCTGATTGGATAGGGATCTAAGAACCGGACGACACACTGTTGTAGCCACACCCTAAATAATACCCTACTTTATCATCTATTTTACTCTAAATGAGACCATAGTGAATCAAACAAAATGAACATCCTGCTGAATGGAGTAGACTCAGATTAGCCTTCTTTATGCTTTCTTAAAGATTTCCTGTATCAGTCTCTAAGCAGCTGAGTCTTGTGTGCTCTCTGACACAATGTTGGAGGGGAAGACTTTGTCTGGGACTCCCTGCTGCTGAAGCCTTACAGTCACAGTGGAAAGTCTCTTGGCTTATTAGTTTGTGTAAACTTGGCCACTCGACATGTTCCATCCACCATCAGACATTTAAAGCACCTTGACATGCAGAGAGTGACTGCAGTCTTCGAACAGGTTGCCCAGATGTGGGTAAAGATCACTCTGGCAGTGTTGTTGGTGCTACTCCGCATGAGATATCCTGTCCAGCTCAGTGAGCAAGGCAGTAATATTGCCAGAGCCCGATGTTCAATTTTGCCCCCTTAATTCATTTGAATGTGACGACAGTATTGGCAAGGTCATTCAAAAAGTTCATGACTCTGGCTCATAGCTAACGTGATAACGTTCCAGATTTGTAAAATCCTGTATCAGAATATTATAAACCACTGTGACGTTTTTTTTTTATAGCTGATAAGTATGACATTTTATCTCCTCAATTTACACATGAAGATGAAAAAAATTAGTAATGAAAGAAAATATGTTTTTCGTTTCGTTTGACCATTTGACTGCAAAGTTTTTCAGCCTCTAATTTTTATTATTCAATCAATTTCAGAGATGCATCATCATCTCCTTGATTCCTAAATTGTCCCCTTGTCGCAACAGTTTTGAAAGCATCGCACTGTACTGGGTGTACAATAAGGGAGTCTGGTTAATGTCAAGTTTTTTGTTTCTTTCCAAATGATAAAATTTAAGGACTGAAAAAGGCCAAAAGCATCTGCAGTGCCTTTATATATCAGCTGAGGACAGGTTTACAGAGATGGAGCACATTTATATAAATGTCATTTAACTTTATCCTGGGATCTACTGTGCCCTTGTTTGAACAAATTAAGACAAACAAAGTCTCTCCGCAGCATTTAAACAGTAGTTTGAGCCATGACGTGAAATACAGTTGATATATCACAGAAAACATCGTAACCTGCTGAATTTGGCATCAAGCAGAGTTTTCCATTTTAGCGCTCATTTGGTCATAAACAGAAATCTCTTGCGTACAAACGAAGCCCTCATGAACCTTAACATGAGCTCTTACTGTACAATAAGAGATTTTACAATGAGAAAGAGTGAGCTCACTGGTTTTAATGTGGGTACAGTATCAATGCAGCAGTTTTCCACTTTAGATCTGAGCAGGGTTTAACCCTACATGCGAGGGAAATAAAAGTTATGAGGAACCTCCTGCCAGCTGTGCCTGTTGAGGGCCAACACTGGGGATGTCTCTGGCCTTATTCGTCAAATGTCCTCGTAGTGAACCAGACCCGAGATGCTAGTGAGGGGACAAACTGCTTTTGAACTAAAATATCTGTAATGCCAGAGAAGTTGTTTGTGTGAGGCATGTCCCAGCCCTTCCCCTCAAAAGCCATTCATCCACTTCATGACAGCCGAAACGGAAGATGTCTGAAGATGGATTTCTAATAAGTATAAAGAGGAAGATAGAGAGGTTAAGTCATTTAAAGATTGGACTTTAAATTCTCTGGATTGAGCTGTTAAAGAAGTTGGTGTCATGAAACTGTGGCAGTAAAGCATCCTAAACTTTATTTAGTTTTTTTTTTTATCAGATTTGACTGGTGATACTATAATTGCAGTTTTTACACCCCTGTGATGATTAAAGGTGAGGTTATGGCTCTCTTCTAATTAATTTAGATAGGGGCCTGAACTTGTTAGCGTTTTCCAAGATGGCTGCTAAGTGGTGTGACTTGCCTGGACTTTGACCAAACCATAAATGCAACACAGGGCAATAAATGACCCGTGCTGAGCCAACACGGGCCCAACAACATGTTGCATCGGAAAGAAAGCAGGAGCGGTTGTAATGATTTCATGGCACTATGACCAGCGAGGCATCTGGAGACAACGCAGACGTGGACAACGCTATTAAATTCCAGGCAAGCCCTCACAAGGTGGAAACGCAGACAGACAGAATCTAAGAGAGAGAGAGAGAGAAAATAACATGAGAGAGACGAAGAAAGACAGACGGAAAGAGAGAGTGCCACAAAAAATAAAGAATTAAGATAAATGGGAGTGGACAGATGGGACAGACAAAGACAGAAGGTGAGACAGTATGAAAGGCAGACACATGGAGACGGAGACATAAACAGAGAGGAAGACAGACACAGGAATGAGTCAGTCTTCCCTGCTCCTCCTAACCTTCCAGCCCTACTCTCAGCTGGGTTGCATTCCTGTCCGGTCTTGCTGTTTCTCATCTTTACCTCTCAACCTGTGTGGCTGGCTGCTGTGTCCACTGTTACTGTTACCGTATGTGGATCACAGAGCTGCAGCTCCAGATGCACCAGTGAGCAAACACTGCTTAACTACATCCATCCAAACAAGTTCGGGTCCACCATGATAGGATATTTCCAAAGATTCACCTGCTTCTTTTACAAGCTCTTTTGTTACAATTATTTTTTTGACATTGCAGAGGAAATTCACAAAGGTCTCCAGATGGAATCTTGATGGATGTTGCAGTAACAAGGTCTTTGTCTTAGCTGTTGTTTTACACTCTTTTCTGCATCAGTAGCTGCAGAATCAGTGTGACATAAATTATGTTATCAGCTCGTGTCAGCAAGTCAGCACATACCATCTGCAGGCAGTCCAACATTTTTTTTGCCCTAGTGCCCTCATGCCAAGGACAAACATGTGTGCACACATCTCTGTCATCTCTCTCACCCATGAAGTTGATTAGAAAAGTTAACATTCTGGACTTGTGAACCACACTGCAACTGGATATTTGACTACCTCACAATAAGACCTCATAATGAGTTCAGACTGGCAGTCACACCTCCTCTACGTTAGTGCTCAACAACAGAGCCCCCCAGAGCTCTGTGCTCAGCCCCCTCCTAGTCACACTGTATGCCATGACTGCACTCCCAAACATCAAGAGTACTCTATTGTGAAGAATGCAGACAACGCCACCATCAGCAGCCGCATTATAAACAATGATGAGGGGACATCAAATATCTTGCAGAGTGGTGCGCAAAGAACAATCTGCAGCCCAACATCAGCAAAACCAAGGAGCAAAGAAAAAAGGAGGCGAAGATACACACCCTTGTCTACATTAGTGGAGCTGAGGTGGAGCAGGTGAACAGTTTTAGGTCACAGAGAGCCTATCATGGTCAGAAAAGAAGCACAGAAAAGGTTCCTAAGGAAATTTAGGAAGATTTAATTCCAGTGCCAAGTTCTTGTCAACTTTTAAGGGGGGCAATGGAAAGCATCACAAACCAACATGGTTTGTCACCACCCAGAACATCACTGGTACCCATCTACAGAGCATCAGTGACAACGGTGACTTGTCTGCACAAAGACCAAAGGATACTAAAAGACACCCACCCCAGCCACAGTCTGTTCACCCTGCTGCCATCTGGCAAAAGGTAGACAAGTATCCACTGCTATATCAGATTATGGAGTAGCTTCATTTGTCAGGCTGTGAGATTCCTGTACCATAAAGGGACAACAACTTGTGACAACATTTTGTTGTACAAACTTGTATTGTAAGATGACAATCAAATTAATATTTGAACCTTTACCAAAGTTGCATGAGCACAGGTTTTTATGTTGCATCAGGGATCAGAATCAACTTTTTGGTCTATACACTTTGAGTTTCATTAGAGAAATAATACCACAACCAAAAAAGTTCATTTTTCCCACATCCTGTGTGAACATGGATCATTATGTTCCTGATCTGTTGAACCCTGCTGTAGTAGAGTTATAGTCCCATTTCCCATAAGCATCGTCAGACTAAACTGATCCAAGCCCCACTGTTGTAAATTGGGGCTATAATATTCTGACCTTTAAAATGCACCTGGAGATGCGGAACTGAAACAGTGATCAGAACTGATATGAATGATGGACCAAAGTTATGAGGACACATGAGGTTAAGAAGTAAATTTTCTTTAACATCATTGATCAACTTATATGACAACTGGATGGCCTTCCTCCCTTTTCCTCCTCACCACCTCCCTCTGCTCTTGTACTGTTTATTATCTCTCTCCTGTAACAATAAGCTCGACCCTCAAAGTCCCTCTGGATATTGAAAGTCGGATCACTTCTAACATTTTGCTCTGGAGCAGAAGAAAGCAATGTTTAAACACGGACTAGTATCACATGTTTGTTTTAAGAGCCCTTCTGATCGTATTCCAAGGTTTAGTCACAGCAATTACAGTAAAACCTCAAACATTAGCAATGGTCGTTGAGAACACAGTCATAATAAAAATACAGTAATCACTTAATCTAGAAGGATCAGAGGGGCACAGCTGTGTGCCAGAACTGAAACAGAAATAATTTCAAGCTTTAAATACAAAACTGTTTATATTGAGTCTCTATATAAACTGTGAACACAGACATTAAGACATCTTGACATGTGCATTAATCAACTGTATCTTCTGTAGATAATACATCACTAAAGGTTAATTTTATATCTGAAAAATAAAGATCAAAGTCAGTCAGTGGAAGTATTATTGTTATAGTTTTTTCAGGATACATGATCTCATCTTACGTGGGGCTGCGTTTTGATTAGGACCACAACTAATGATTATTTTCATCTTTTATTTCATCTGTCTAATATTTCCTGTATTAATTGTATGACATCCTCAAATGTTTTTTTCTAATTAATCAATTATCTAAATAGTGGGACAAATAATTTAATACTTGACAATTTATCGATTCATCACTGCAGCTGTAGTCTTAATTTACTTAATTAAGTTGTTGCCCAACTAAAGGAAATGTTAATCTTTAAATCTGAATTAATCAATATTTGTTGACATTAATATTAAATTGAAGAGAACTCGTTGCTCACAAAAATACCAAAGAATTAGCACCAAACCTGGGAACTCCACTGAGCTTTGTAGCCATTTAGCTCATTGGTCTGGTTCAGTCTGTTTTCAGCAACAGTAGATTTCATCAAACTAACTCTTGTAAACCCACTGTGCACTGCCTGCCCAACACCAGACAGGAGACGGAAACAGTCAAACACTAGCTGGTGGAGAACGTGAAGGAATTAGCTGCTAAAAGACAGATATTTTTTATCAGGAGAATATTGGAATAATACAGTGGGATGATATTTCTCTGCTAGTATGTTAGCTAACAACTTGAAACCCATGAATATGTGGAGGTTTTCTATCTATCTGCTTTTTTAATTTTTTTCTGTTACATAGCAACCAAAACGCAATGAATTTAACAAATGTATAACTGGTTTACCTTCTAGCGTGGTGCCTTGTCCTTCCAGGGGGTCACCCAGTCCGGATGGGTATCGTGCACTGACGGAGATGTCGTACTGGGTGCCTGGCTGTAGGTTCTTCAGGAGGGCGGCAGTGTTGTCACCCTTCACAGACATTTCCTTCTTGGGGCCGCCAGCGGAGGGTCGGTATGACAGGCGGTACTGTTGCACATTCCCCGGTGCCGGCTCCCAGGAGACCTTCATGGAGGACTCGGTCTGGTCGAAAACCCTCAGGTCGCGAGGGGAGCCCCTGGCTGAGAAGACAGTTTTAGGGTCAAAAATTAAGCCAGCTGCCAAAAAAGACTCTGCACATATGTTTACATTTTTTGTTTTCTAGCGTTTCTTGTCTTGATCTCTTAAGGACAAGGAAATTACGTCAATAAGAAATCCAAAGTTTGTGTTTTTAAATCATACAAATGTAACTTTCTGTAAAAACGTAGACTGTTTTTCTGGATTTCATTTCATTTTCAGGTTTTTACTCTGACTACTATGATTGACAGTCATTGTTTTTAAATAAAAGCAAAGAGTATTTTGTGACTGGAGCCCTAATGAATACTTTGTGGTCTAAACATGTTGGCTTTTAAATGACTTTCCTTTTAATTATTTAGCTACCATACTAAAGTTTAATTTTCAGGAAGGATTTTCATTTTTTTGATTGATACGTTTTTTTAGGCTGTAAAATGTCATTAAATGGCAAAATATTCAGAAGAGTTAAAATGATGCTATCAAATTTGTACCGAAATCGATATTGAAAATTGAAAATTAATGAACCATCAACTGAGGGGCTGCAACCAGTGAATGTTTGGTAGAAATTTCACATATTTAATATGATTGATTCTTAAGATTGTTGTAGAATAAATTAATGGCAATCCTCTAATCATTTCAAGTTAACGCGCTAATGACAATCAGTTTTGGAACCCATTGGATTTTGTCTGACGACGATTTAGCCTGTTGTTTCAGGGCTTTTGATGGATCAACTGGTGAATGCTAATTAAACAACAAATGGAAAGTAGAACACGTTCAGTAACAAAATCTTGTCCTTTGCCTACAGATTCTGGAGATTAATATACTGATTGTTCTCAATCAAGAGCTATTCCCCAAAGAAAGTTACCGACATCCACAGATGTACATTGGTGACTCATATACCCCATTTAGACGTTACCAGGATGACAAAAAATTAATCTTAATGTGAGCTGAGGTGTAATATCGGATCTGCCTGACCACAAATAGAGGTAGTCCAGATATTTGGTGTAAACACAATCCATACAATTTGTCGCAGACATCGTTTCACACAGTTTATAAGGGAGTCTGGGGCTGTTTTGCAGCCGTCTCAAATTTGTTGTCTCTAAGCAGCTTTCTGTGACCTTTGTTGGACTGGAATGAATTAGAGTGCCTTACGTAACTAAAGGACAATAAGTCTGATTTCCACAAACCAAAATATATGAACATATACTCATGTCAAAAAGTCCTCCTATACTAGCACAGACCACTAATGGTCCACAGACCAACCATTGACAACCAGTGCATAAGCAGGATTCTGACAGATAATCGTGCATGATGTCCTTGAATGGATGAGAAATACTCTGTCTGAGGTGTCCTTGATCAAGACACTGAACTCCCAGTGGCTCCAGTTGAGCTGCTCAGGAGAAAACTGTGCTGCACTAGGCAGCTGACAGGATGTGAATTACTGTAAGTAGGATATGTTCACACAATTCCCCTTTGAGAAAATAACTGTTTAAATAAAGCAGTGACTCACTTGCCTTGGTGTTAACGCCTACTGCTGAAGTGTTTTATTGTTGCATCTGCCTGATGATGTTTTTTCCTAATGAGTGATGAAAATGTCATGGGTTTTAAGCTTCATTCACTTATTTTTTCCTCACCAGTAGTCAGAAAAAATGAAAAAAAAGCAGACTACAGTGATTCCTGGTGGTGGCTGTAACCAAGTATCACATGCTTTTATCCCATCACAGGACTTAGTGGAAAAGTCTGCAAGCGAAAGGGCAGCTCATGCAAACCCTTCAGGCACTGCATCAATTCATAGTTCTGAGATAAAGTCATGGCACAGTAAACATTGTAATGGGAACAATATTGTCAGCAATACAGCGGGAAGAAAAACATAAATCCATCTGAGAGCCAGCTGGGTGTTTCATGTCAAAGAGGTGCAAGCTGGGATTAATCCTGCCTCTTTTTGTGAACCATCAAAAATACAAAAAAAGAGAAGAAATCACCTCAGACGACGAGCAGCTGCACCGTCTGAAGGAGCTGGAGGGGAGCGGTGCTCTCGGATACAGCAAGAAATGCTGTTGCCATGGTAGACAGGAATATCATTTTTGTTTATTTCCAGCTGTGTCCTTAATGTTTTGGCTCAAGGGCGTTAATCTTCAAAAGACATGTAATTCCTCCCTAAAAGTTCGAAAGCTCACAGCCCCTAATGGAAGTTTCTATACATGAGACAATCTCCCTTCACGAATCAAAGAAAAAAATCATGATAGTTACTTAAGGCCACTGTCCTGAGTCTGGAGGAAAAAATCTCCTCCACTTTCCTTTTTCACTGTTTATCACCTCTGAGTACATCTTGACCCACTTGTATCTCCCTGCTTTCTATGCTTCCGTCTGTTTCTCATTCCTTTCCCTGTAAGGCAGGACAGATCTGACAAGCAGCTCGATGGGTGGCAGGTTGTACAAACACTCCAGAGTTCACTTTCCACCAGGGTCAAAAATGTGTCGACTCCTGGCACTCCCAGGCAATATCGGAATGAAAGCAAATGCCAAATGGCAGATGATGAATTAAATGTGGACGATAGAGTCACTGAGGCGGTCAGAATGAAGTCTGAAACCATTTCCATTGTGGTCTTTAAATGACGTAAATAGACAGAATGAAAGCTTGGCGTTAGTGTTTTCATTGTCCAACATCTCCGTGATTTAAAGTTACAATAAGATTTTTATAGTTTTCACAGTCCCACAGCACAAACAAAATGATCTCTACACATCTGGAGGCACCTGCTGTGGATCAGAACCAGTGACTCAACGATTACTTAGCCAGCTCCTCAGATTTCTGGACTTCAGAGCTTTAAAATCTGCTTTGGAACAAAAATCCGCCATCTATTGGAGCTTCAAACACTCTGTTAACCCTTTGACTGCCTGACTGTTGACAAAATCGTATTTCCACTATCATGGCGACATGAACATGCACAGTAAATACATCACAAAAAGACTGGTGAACCATGATAAGAAAAATCACGCACTAATGAGTCACCCGTCAATATTCAATTAATCGATCAATTAAAATTTTAAGTCTAGTTCTAAGTTCTAAACCGATTTGTTGAGAAACTGCTGTCACAGTAAACTTCCACTGATTCTAGCAATAGTTGAAAGATATCTGTGCTCCAAGAGATGATATTTCCAGGATCAAACAGTGCTCTCTTCTAGTTTCTAACTGTGTAATATGAAACTACGGTTACCTTCTTTGGTGGTGCCTTCAGTCTGCAGTGGCACTCCAGAGCCGGACTGGTACTCAGGAATGACGGTGACACGATAGGTGGTTTTAGGCTCAAGTTCCTGCAGCACAGTCGTTGTCTCTGGGCCAACTGTGGTCTTCTCCATCATCGAGCTGTCGTCCCCGACAGGTTCGTAGGTCAACTGGTAGCGAGTGACGGCTCCTGGAGCGGGCTGCCATGATACTCTAAAGCTATCTGTGGTCTCTTCGGATACTCTGAGGTTCTGCACAGGGCCAAGTTCTGCAACAAATGTGAATGAGTTGTAAGTGCTGCTGCTTTCATCTTCCAGCCAAAACTATAAAGGTAAATGTCTTGAGTGAACATAAATACCTTCTAACGTGGTCTCATAGCCAGTTACAGGCAAACTGTCTGCCTTCTCATACTGAGCTTGAACGTTGACCTCATAGCGGGTGAGTGGGTTGAGGTGGGGGAGGATGGTGGAGAGCGTTTCCCCAGGCACAGACATGGACACATAATGCCCATCAGTGTCATCTGCTGGCTTGAACTTAACCAAAAAGGACTTGACGTTGGTGGCGTCAATCTCCCAGGACGCCCTGAAGTTTCTGGAGCCGACCTCTGAGAAGGACAGGTCCCTCGGCTGGACCAGTCCTGGAACGAAAAGAAAGGAACAAAGTTTGTTTTTCACATATATGCAACAGCATCATGTTTTTTACTTTTATGTTGAAATAACCATAACATCTTTCTTTTCCATTAAGATTACTGCGTGATTTTTATAGTTTTTGAGAGTTTATATGACTGATCAATAATCATCTAAACCAACATCAGTTCAGGACAAATATTCAACATTTAAACACTACTTAACAATCCCCCAAGGAGTTGTGATGTTCCATTTCAACAATTAACGCAAAGTCAACCAATCCCCATGAATTATGCTTGAACTTGCTTTTCCACAAATGTAGCCAATCATCTTAGTTTCCTGTGAGTTTCAACTATCAAAGCAGTCGCCGGGCAAAACATTTAGCTTTACATGCACACTGCTAAGCTTGCTTACTTGTTTTTTCGATTGTTTAGATACAGATACAAACGTCTCACATATACCAACAAAAATGAATGGTAAAAACTGTGTTACACCGCATGCAAAGTTGTAGTCGAACACGAACAATAGTCAACAACTGACATTTGCATTTTTCAGAAGACAGATGACAGACAGAAGCTATTAAAAAAAACATATGTTTATACAAAAAAAAATCTATGAATCTATCTATTGCATCTATTTTGGCCATTTTAACTTGAAAATAAAAAGGCTACAAGCATTGTAGGCCGGGACAATCCTGACTCTGACCTCTAAAAAACATTCTCAGCTATAAGGTTATTTTGATATCTAAGATGCAAATTTAATTAATTGAATTGAAACCTGCTCATACTTTCAGATCTGATATCGATGAGTGTCCTGTATCTATATATTGAGAGCAATGAAGCATGTTGTTTTCACCTATGACCGTTTGAGGTTCTACCCAACACAACCTTGACTTATTTCTTAACAATTATACAATGAACATCTTTATCTTGGTTAAAGTGAGTATGCACTGTAGAAAAAACAACCAAGACTTCCATCAAAGAAAAGTAAACAGTAGCAAATGAAGGAAACCAGCGTGTAGAAAGGCTGACCAACATGTCATTTAATAAAGATGTCCAATTCCATGTGACAGCTCCATCATTCAAACAAACATCAGGCAGGCAGCTGCTGTGAAACTCCCCACTCTTTGAGCCAATTTGTTACATGGAAGCTGTGACTGTGCTGCTCCTGAACACTTCTCTTTGTTGACATAAAGTCATTATTATATAAGAATTATATAATCGGCAATCAAAGCTGGTGTGAGTCACATTCTACACTGGCAGACCTGGAAGCGGCTTTTGGCAAAGTAACAGAGTGATTAATATTTGGCTTTAAGAGGGTGAAACGGCATTTGCGAGGAACTCTTCTCACTTGTTTAAACTTGACTACCAGATGTTCGGGGATGGCTAATGATTTCAGCCCAAAGAAACCATTTCAAAGTCAAGTTTCATTTACGGATATGTGATGAGCAACGTGCTTGTCTAGATTGTCCTCATGTGAGAATAAATAAGTCAACTGCTGCCTCAACTTGGCTAAACAAATCCTAAGTTTTCATCTCTGCAACCACTATTTGACCCAGTTCTAATATTTCCACATGCAGGACCTCTCTTTGGCCTTGGAAGATCAAAAGGTGGACATGTGTTTAACACATTGAGGCAAAAAGGAGGGTTCGGCTCAAATAGACACGCTTGGAAAAGTGACATGAAAGTAACTGTGTGCATATGGATGACTTTTGGTACTGCTCTGTGTCCTCCCCCCACAATGAAGATGGTAGAGTAACATCTGACTGCTGTAGCAATTATTGTTGTTTTAATCATTAGAAATGTTCTACATCTAAATAGTTTACTAGTGATCTCCTTTATAAACTTAAAGGATAAAAAGCTTTCGATACTGTTCAAAGTACATATACAGATAAAAATGTTCTATCACAAAACAGTTTAACATGCTTGATTACGCTGTAGGGCTGTAGCTTTTTGTTTGAAAATTGAACCTCAATCAATTTATAGTGAAGCGTATAGTGTAGTAGGACGCTAAGTGGTGGTAACGCTGAAGTCATGGGATCATGATTTATAGCCTAACATTAGCTGTTTACCTTTGGTGGTCATATTCACAATCAAAAAAATCATAAGTGGTCTTCATCTGTGAAGATTATCTTGTTGAACAAATTATGTCATATAAACTTTGTTTGCCACAGAGTTTGTGAGCTGCAATAACCTTAAATTCAATGGATAAATCTCACAGGCTTTTTGTCAAGGGAACCAGGGTGATGCTAACTTCCGGGTTAGCCTACAAAAATCCATCATCCCTGCAGCACTCTATTGAACTGCACATTAAGCCAGTAGGCCTAATGCTTGCATGTGCCATGTATAAAACGAAGCTAGCACACTAAGTATTAGCATGCAACTTACCAGACTATTCCCACTACTTAACAATGGATTCAACAGGTAAAACAACTCTTACAAATCTTCATACAAACAATTATTAATATGTTGTGACTGACTGCAGCCTCACTCTATGTGTGTCATAAAAATACGCTCAAATCACTTCCAGTGAAGAAACTCCACCCATTACAAAGCATTTCCAGTAGCATTGGAACAAATCTTGAAAACCAAATCGCCAACCTAAACTGTGCATGCAGAATAATCATTTACACTGAGCAAAAAAATCTGTTTGCTTTGCTATAAGCTCAGTTGTGATAAACAACCTAGTCCTTAAACCAAGTAATTTGTAATTCCCACCAAGGGAATGATCCTTGATGCAAACCAGAACAGAATTAATTAAATCTAAATTATACCCACCCATAAACAAACAATAAATTGTTCCCAAGAAGTTGAACAAAGTACAGTGTCATCAGTATAGAGGATAAGAATATTACTCACGTCTCTGTTGGATGTTGCGAAGTTCTTGCTCGATCCTCAGGCAGATGGACTGCGTGAGTTCTTTGGAAATTCTCTGGAAGGCATCGAAGTCCTCTACGGTATACACATGGGTCTCAGCAGGCTTATTGGCGATGGCCTCTAATTCTGATCGTACAGCATCCTTAACACCCACCGCAAAGATCTCCACATCAGAATTCCTCAGCTTGGTGGCTGGATCCCGGAAGGCGTCGGATGACTTCCCATCAGTGATGAGGATGGTGACACGAGGAACGTGGGCACGGGCCCCTCTGGAGGCCTGAAAGATCCTCTCTCTGACATAGGTCATGGCCCTGCCGGTGTTGGTTGAGCCTCCACGGTAAGGGAAAGTCCTCACAGCCTTGACTACAGCGGCCAGGTCATGGTGAGTGTTCAGGGAGAACTCGGTGTGGGGGTCCCTGCTGTACTGGACCAAGCTGATCTGGACCTTATCTGCCCCGATGTCAAAGGAGTTCACCAGCACCTCCAGGAAAGCTCTTACTTTAGCAAAGTTAGCCAGACCAATACTGTAGGAACCATCAACCAGGAGGACGACATCGGCCTGAACATCCACGCCAAGAGAACATTCTAGATTGGATTAATAAGAAGATAATACAAAGTTAGCTACAGCTAGCTTCAATGATAGCACACTGAAGTCAGTAAGAGGCACAATTCTACCTTATAGCAACCTGAACCATATTGTTCTTAGCCAAAATCGACCAGCGACGACATTATGTTGTACTCACCCAGGGATACTGTAACTGGCTGTGTTTTCTGCATGGTCATGATGGGCTCACTGGGCATCAGGCCCTTCAGGGCGTACAGATTGATCTGGTACTCTGTGTCTGGAGAAAGGTCTCTGACCACCACCGATGTCTGGCCCAGGCCCACGTACAGCTCCTGCCTCTTGCTGCCGGTCATCATAGGGATCATCTGTACCTTGTATCCTGTAACCTCTCCAATAGAGGCGTCCCAGGTCACCCGTATGGACTTTGATGCTGTCTCGAGGACTTGGAGGTTAGAGGCTGGCTCGACGACTGAGAAAAATCAGAATCAGAATTATAGGATTATCTGAATGTCATTGTGAAATAATCTTCAGAAAAAAACAAAAATAGTGAAAAAAAAAAGTTGTATCAGGTTATAGTACACTATATATTAAAACACTTCAAGGAATAATTTATGTTTTGGAAGTATACTTAACTGTTTTCTGTCTGAGAATTAGATGAGAGAATTGAAACCACTCTCATATCTGTTCATTAAATATAAAACAATCTTTATGCTAAGTTAAACTAGCTGGTTATAGCTTCATATATACACACGAGAGTGGTTTTGATCTTCTCATCTAACTCCCAACAATATAGAGAATAAATTGAACTACTGATTTAAGATGAAGTGCAAAGGGACAATAGTAGATTGGAAACCTAAAAATGAAAATGTTTGAGACAGATGTGGTATTTATTTCACACACATCTCACCTTCTTGTCCGCTGACGAGCGAGTTGAGTTGATCGTCGACGCCAGCACACACCTGAGTGATGAACTCTTTCTGCACATTCTTGATTGAGTTAAAGTTGGCAACGCTATAGATGTGACTTCTGTGAGGAGTGGAGGCCATCAGTTTCATCTCCTGTTCGTCAGCCTGTTGGATACCTACAAAGAACAAAGAATCTAAGTTGTGGTGGATGCACAATATGTGATGATTTATGAAAACAGTGAATCATGCCATTGTAACTATTATAATTACTATGGTGATTATCATTGCCTGCAAAATTAGGGACATTTACTCATGCTGAGCTAAGAGGTGAATTCACAGCAGTCCTCTTAAAGTAGCTGGCATCATGTGACTGTCAGAGGTAAAGGGTGAATTTGCTCCAGATCTATAAATACTGTCTTAAATTAGCGATCTGTAGAGACGTGAACTGATTTGTTTTCCACATTAGCATATAAAAGTTCTCCAGCCACCAATCGACAACAGAAAGCCTCAACTTTTTTTTTTGTTATTCAACTCTGGCTGGAAAGTCTGACGGCACGGGCAGTAAATATGAAACTGGTTGGACTCCATTTTGAGGCTGGTGAGTTTTACAGTTCTATATTCTTTTGTAACACTGACGCCATTAGTAAAAGCCGTGAGTCTTTACAGATTATAGTTTATTCAAAGTTCGAGCTAGTGAAATTTTTGATCGACAGAATGGGAAAATAGCTTTATCTCCATTACTGTGCTTTAGCGCAGTTCTGAACTTGATTATATCCATTGCTGGGAGACTTTTTCTACACAATTCTTTCGCTCACTTTCAGAGGCAATTTGTTTTACTCATTTCTCATTCATTACAAATTAAGATAAACTTTGAGCACAGGTTAAAATCATCAAATATAACAAATCTCTTTTCATTCTTCTTTGTCTTGTCTTTGGTTCTGTTTCCCGTTAGTTTTTCTATGATTCCTTCTCTCTGTTTTATCTTTGTCATTATTACACTGTGGTTTTAACACTTTTAGGTTTATGTTCTATTTATTACTGTTTATGAGGTCATTTTTTGAATATCTTACACACTCAGACACTCAATTGTATTTTGTTCCACAGATGTGAAATATTTTCCTTTAGTTAATCACACATCACTGATTTCCGCGCACAAATTTCACCACTCAAATGTTTTTCTTTCACTGTGGCTGAAAGGAAGCCAAGCTCTTTTGTGATTTGAGAAAACTCCAGAAACTAAGAGCATATTTCATGTTTGACTAAGCACTTTTCAATCAGTGACCTGTTTTTCAGCGACTGAAGAAGATGAGCTGTTATTATTATTTAACCACCAGCCCTCTTTAACACCATGGCAACAGCCCACTTCTGTTTCTCCGTCCTGAGATTGTGGAAAGTCTGACATTGAAGCCTGAGCGTAAACATACATAAAACTTGCTATCACTCGCTTGTAGTGTTAATGATCTAGGAATTTCACCTTCTGCTTTTTACGTCCTCACAAGCTGCTTTTGTTACAGTTGACAGTTAAAAGCATCAAAATAAGAATGGAAAATGTAAGATGTGGAATGTCATAAACTTGTTCTGGCTACGTACCGAGGACAAAGATCTCCACCCCCCTGCTCCTGAGCTGCCTGGCGTAGCTCTCCACTGGATCCTCAGATTTGCCATCTGTGATGATCACCAGCACTTTGGGAAAATCCTTCCTGGCGCCGGCCGCCTCAGTGAAAGTGTTTTTAAGGACGTAGTCGAGGGCATCGCCTGGAGCAAAGAGATAGGCAGGAGGGAAGTTTTAAGTAATGCCAGCTATTTTATATTAAGTTATAGGAAACAAAATAAAGCTGTTGTTATAATAATACACTAGCTGCAGAAACATTAAAGGACATTAACAACGTACCTGTCCTGGTGTCTCCTCCTTTGTATGGCAGCGAGCCGATGGCCCGGAGCAGTGACGGTCGGGTCAAGTGTGTGTTCAAGTTGAACTCTGGTCGTGCGTCGTTGCTGTACTGGATCACGCCCACTCGGGTTTTGTCCTCTCCGATCTGAAAGGCACCGGCCGTCGCTGAGATAAAGTTGCGTATGTATTTGAAGTTCGGCTTGCCAACACTCCAGGAGCCGTCCACCAAGAACACCACGTCGGCAATGGCGCTGAAAGAGCATTCTGGAAAGAGGACAAGAGACAGTGAAAGAAATATGTATGGGGGCACTTCTGAAATGTAGTCCATAGAAAGAGAGAGACAAAGAGGGGTGGAAAGTGTTGACTGATACTTGTTTATGGTCGGAAATTTGGCATTTCTGTTCAGTGGCTCACGTCATAACTGCCGAGCGGCCTACTATGAGTTAGTCTTTAATGGCAATGTGGTTGGTTCATCCATGACTTTTGGTCCAGACTCAGACACCTAAACAGCAGATCCGATCAGACTGATGCAATGAAGTTCAGTAAGAGATTCATCGTCCCCGGAGGATGAAATTGGTGATGTGTATGCATATGACCAGCCTTTATTTGGGAATCTATGGCACTTTTAGTTGCCTTTAAAGAATGGTATTGTAGTTGATGCCACCATTGCAAAGACAATCTAAATGTTAATGGTTTCAATATTCTACAGCCATTACACTGTGCCATCAGCATTTACTTCTTGTGATAAGTTAAAGCAATACTCACAAAAACACAACTAGATCTTGATAATAATGTCATGGTTATGACGGTTCCATATAACGGCTTGCCCAAACAGTGTTTGAAGCGCGTCATTTGATATTTTCTGATTGTTCAGAATCCTTTAAGAGCTGTTCGGTCCCACTAGATGTCAGGTTGTAGCGTTGTAGGTTGAGGTACAGGACTTCACTCTGCTCGCTTGGAGTTTCCGTTCGACTTTCCTCTCATGAAAAGCAGGAAAAATCAGCACAAGCTCGTCATCATCTGCAGAACTGGGCCAGGGCAGCAGCAGTGCTCTTGTAAATCAGGATCTGTAATGGTTTCCACTTCTCTCAGCACTTCAGGGCTGGGCTCCTCTCAGCCCGCTCCCCCAGCTCCAACAGTGGCCTCCAGCCCCGCCCACGACCCCCGCACTGACTGAGCATGTGCAGCTTCCTCCATATTGGCATAATTGGCCAGCAGGGGCCCAAACCGATGACCGAATACTTCAGAGATTTATGGGAGCCTAATTTTGATTATTGCTATACAATGGGGTGTTGTGTGGTAGGAGCCTCCCATCACTGCTGAGCTCAGGCTGATGGACGCCGCCCAACAAGGAAGAAGAAAGTTCGAGGACAAAATGTGGAAAAGTCGAGGAGGAACGGCGAAGACCTGAACACTAGTAACTCATTATCTCAGTGGTGACGGAAACCTCTCGTCAAATTAAGGTTTAAAGTTAATGAGGAAGAGGACTTACTGACTGAATCTGAAGCGTCTGGTTTCCTGGACGTTCCTCTTGAGCTCCCACTTGACTCGACTGAAAGACAAAAACACAATCATGCAATTACAATAGTTAAGAGGCAATAATATAATCTTAACTGTTGCTGAAGCTACCCTCAAAAGACCCAAACCTTCACTCGAACATCATCATGTCAGTAACTGTTACTGTTTTCGTTTAACAAATAGCAGAGCACTCAAGCTGGATCAAAACCTGTCTTTTGTGGCCATACGTAGGATTTATTCTCCCATCTGGGGGTTTCTTGTGCAACATTTCCTACTCGTATATACAACAAATGTGCAAAATGAGCTCCCAAATGGTGAAATTAGAGAGTTGATGTCATTGTTTCTGACAGATTTCCAGGGAATCTCCAGAGCTCTGATCATCAGTGTTTGCAGCCGTGCCAAGCAGACGTCCCCACCAAACTGCTGCCATGACATTGGGATGGAAATCTGAGTCACCACTCATTTACTGACCCATAAGCAATGTCAAATGAGAGTTTAATGTTTACTAGACCTTTTTGTATTTCAACCAGCTGCAGCTGCTCATCTTATCTTTTCGTGTCCAGAGTTGGAGCACTCAGTGCTTCGCCTCATTCTGCCTATTTCACTGACTATATCAGCAATCCCCGGCCTTTTTGGCTCGTGACGCCTTCAAATCAAGCAATATCTACTCATGCAGTCCAGATGCCTCAATCTGCATACAAATAGCACCAATTTAGACTTTCAAATTGCATGCAGTGCAAATGCCAAAGTTCAATTTTGCATGCAGGTGATTCTAATCCATCCAATTAAGTCTGTGGAAAACAGATGCGAACAAATATCACGCCTGAAAAAGGTCAGGTGATGTAGTAACAAGAGCGGGAAAGTCCAAGGAGATCGGGGGTGATGGATGGGTCAACAACAAACACAGGAATTCCACCACCGCAGACCACAGGAAGTTCCTGTCCCATGAGAAATCGCTTGAACTTAGGTCCAGTTAACAGATGTAACGCATTCAACTCACATAAACGCACATTACAAGAATAAAATAATCTTTTTTACCGCAAGTTACATGTGTATTCTTTCTTTTTTTCCGTATTTTTCCTACTTACAATCTGTGAAGCTGTGTTACTTGTACACAGACAGATGAGGTTGTGTTGACTTCATCTTCATCACACTGTGGACATGGATTGTAAAACAGCTAAATCTAAGAATATGTTGTTTTTGTATTATTTGAAGGATTTCAAGGGGCCCCAAACTTTCTCAATATTATGGTTTTGTAATTTATGATGAACGTCTGGAAACCAAAGACTTTTTTTTCACATTGGAAGAAATAAATCTCTTGATTTATTGTCCACCTAACCAAATATCTTATTTCTGTGTCATCAAAATGTCATCCTAAAATTCACCCGCTGCTTTAATTAAAAGACGAGAAAACAATCTCGCCACAAGATCAGTTGAGGAGCTGTTCTGGAGCTTTTGCGCGATCTTTCATGCAGAGCTGTTTTGGAATTGAAGATATTCAGATTTCATTTTCTTGAAAGACTTATTGTCTGTGTTGGTTTAAATCCAGATAGTCCCTTTTGATAATCATATACCGTATTATAAAAATTCCTGTTATTTTGTCCACTCTCTTTATGGGACCTTTAGCAACATTACCAGCCAGATTGGTTTTAAACTGAAGCAGGTTGTCATCGTGGTTACTTCCTGCCAGAATTGACCAGCTGCAGACAAACTTTATTTAGCATTTGGATGAATATCTGTTGCTACTTTACACACACACACACACACACACACACACACACACTCACGCACACTTCGGGGCACAGTGACTCACGTGTGATCTGGCCGGTCATGGGCAGACTCTCCTCTGATCCAGCGTACGCAGATATTGTTACGGTATAATCCACATCTGGAGTCAGGTCTGAGATGGAGGTCTTGGTGGCAGATCCAGGCAGAGTAAATTCTTTTGCTGGTTCTTCTACAAGAATGCACAGAGTCAGAGGGAAGCTATTAGGAAACTATTGCATCACTTCATTTCTCTGAGAGTCAAAACAGGGCTTCAGAAAAACCTGATTCCGACTGTTGACCCGAGGACTGGAAGAGCCGTGTAAACACACAACAACAGTTTGATTCAATTTAATGAAAACTTTCCGCATTACTAGGAACCAAAACACATTAGTTTAACCCTTAAATGCCCAAATCTTCCATTGAGTGCAATTATTCATTAAATGATGCCACCGTTGCATATAGTCAATAGGTTTTCAAGGGATTTATTCATGTGCTGATTCTATAAGTTAGGAGATTGTTGATGTCTATTTTAAAGAATTATTAATGTGAAAAGACAGATTAGATTTATACAAAGAACATTAAATAAATTGCCTTAAGCTCTCACTATACTCAGTTAGAGGTAACTTTAATCAAATTAAAATATTCTGAATTACCTCAGTGGTATAAAGGCAAAGACCATACATTCTTTAACCGTTCAAGAGAGAAACAAGGGGTTTAACCCTTTTTTATTGAGAAATTCTTGCCTTACTAAAGGATGTGATTGGCCTAGTTTAGCGTTAAGCCTGAATAAAAAGGGAAAAGGCTAGCCTGACTCTTTCCAAAGTGAAAAACTTTCATTTGAAGCACTATGTTTTTTGTAAAAAGCAATGTTAAGACTTCCCATTTAATAGTTTTCAATCTTACTGGCTGTTACTAGTTACTAGCGGTCCAACGTTAGCTGTATCAGTTAGCTCGTTCAGTTGACAGTACGGTTACACCTGTCAGTTAATGAATTTATATAAGCTAACATTAGTTCTTTCAGTTGGTTAATTAAGATCGCTAAACCTCATAACTGCAAATATGCATGCTAATGTTAGTTCTGTCATTTATCAAGTTTGGTTAGCTAACAGTTAGACCTGACATTTATTGAACGTAATGATAAATATGCAAGCAAACATAAGTTCTGTCAGTTAGCTTCTCCAGTTAGCCAAAAGCACTTAGCTGTTATGCCTTGCAGTTATTGAAGTTGGATATTCAACATACATTCACTCCGGTGACTCCCAGCTGCGTCTTCTTACTCAGTTTTACACAAAAACAATGTTTCACCATGCTCTCTGGATTGAATGTCTGTCGAATATCCAACTGAAAAATAACTTTGCCGCAGTTTGAAACTAAATACGCAAGCTAATGTCAGTTCTGTCAGTTAGGTGGTTTTGTTAACTAATAGTATGCAACAGTCACACCTGAAAGTGATTCCATGTAAATTTGCACTGTAACTTAACATTACTAAGCTAACAGTTGCGCCAGGTGGTTGTTGGATTTAAATGCAAGTTAATGATATTTCTGTCAGTTAGCTGCTTCAATAAGCAAATAGGAAAACAAATTTAAAAAAATAGACAAATAATACACACAAGTTACACCCGGCAGCTTTTAAATATGAATGCTAACATTTTGTCAGATAGCAAGTGAGGTTAGCTAATGGTACCTAACAGTCACACCTGGCAGTTACTGAAAGTAAATAAGCAAATTCTTTGTTAGCTGGTTTAGTAAGCTAAATAGCATAGCATATGGCTAATACAAACATTCTATAATTTAGCAACTTTGCTAACAGTACATAAAAGTTAGTTACTACCTAGCTAGTTTAGTTAACTCGGTGTGTAACAGCTACATACAGCAGTTATTGAATACAGACATGCAAACTAATGTCAGTTCTGTCAGTTTGCTGGTTCAACTAGCTAGTACACAATAGTTACATGGGGCCATTACTAAATATGAATGCTAACATTCTGTTAGTTAGCAAGTTAAATTAGCTAACAGCCTAAACCTGACATTAAATACAAATTCTGTCAGTTAGCAAATTAAGTTAGCTAACAACCTAAACCTGACATTGAACGCAAGCTTTTTTACGTATCTAGTTTAGTGCTAATAGTCTGTAAAAGTTAGCTACACCTGTCAGCTACTGAGTAAATGTAAGCTAATATTGCTTGTGTTAGCCAACATTACATTCACAGTTATACCTAGCGGTATTTTAATTCAAAATGTTCAAGCTTTCTGTCGATTAGCTGGTTCAGTTAGCACAGTTCAGACAGTCAGAGTAACACCTAAACACTGCTCGGTGTAAATAGCCTATTTAGTAGCAACTAATCTCTATGCAAGAACAAGTGTGTGATGTGCAAATCTCCACTCACCTAAACAGAAGGTTAAATACCTCTGACTAGTTTGAACTTAAGTGGACGCTGTTGCAACTAGCTCCAAGCTTTGCGCGTGCACTGTCAGGGTGAAACGTGAGGACGTCTCTCCTAACCCTGAGCCACCTGAAAGTGTGAAGCACACTGCTGTCTCAAATATTATTGTTCACCGTAGCGTGTTAATTCTGTTTGCGTCACGTGCAGAGGTACCTGAGATGACTCTTGAGCTGTCTTTTTCAAATCACCTCAGCCGTTTAATGAGCCTCCGGTAGACGTGACATCCACACGCCTGAGCTAAACTCATCCTGACAACCTTCCATGGTAGTGATAATGTCTTTTCTTTTTTCCCTCCCTTTTTTCATTTATCATTAGGAGATTCTGGAGCCAAACATGTGTCTGCAGACATCTCCAGATAATTGCCGGGGGAGCGTTGAGTCTTGCCGGGGAACGTTGATGTCTGAGAGGGTTTTTTTTTTTTTTACGGCACTCGTAACGTTACGGGCTCGGCAGGACGTAACTCGCCGCTTTAATGAGCCACCCACCTGCGTCTGAGGTCACTTGTATTCTGTAGCCCTGTATCCTCGACTGGGGCCTGCTCCACGTCATCTGCACCGTGTTCTCATTCAAAATCTTAAACCTCAAGTCCGACGGGGGGTCGACTGCGAGGAGGGAGAAAACAGAAGAAAACGCGGTTAATCCCCGCAGCTGTAGGAAGGCGAGCGTATTGTGATGTGAAGAAGGATTTTTTTTTTTTTTTTGCCACAACAGTCGACACTTCCAGGGATGGAAGTTTGACACATTCGACTGTTGGAGCGAACGACACGAGACAAACCAAACTACAGATGTGAGGGAGGGAGGGAAGCCATTTCAGAGATGAAAAATGACCTCCGTTTGAGCTGGAGTGGCCGGCAGCCACGGACAACAAACTCAAGCGAGAACACAGCGAGACAACAAACAGGACGGAACAACACAACACTGTCTTCAAACGGTTTCGAAACATTCAGGAATGATACACACACAGGGCGGGAGGAGGAAAACTGATGACATTTTGGATGTGATTTTTAGTGGTATGGAAGCTAAAAAAAAGGCCGATGTGAAATTCATAAGCGATTTAAAAAAAGCAAAACAATACTGACTTCTTAATGCCACTGAATTCATAGCTCTTAAATGTCTATCTGAATTGGTGTTCTTCAAATTTTACAGGTTAAGACTTCAAAAACTAGGCCGCACGAAACCTTTTTCAGTAGTCAGTAAGTTTAACAGTTTCAAGATCTTCGGATTCAATCGGCCATTTTCAGTCCTTAAAACTGAAGTTGGGTCTAAAAGAACCAAAAACGAAAAGTTCAATCAGAGCAACGTAAGATCAGTTTTTGAAAGAGCGACACTTTTGACCTTTTGGGAATTAAAACCACGTACATTCAGATGCTATGAACTCGAAAAAAAAAATGTAACAGTAGTGGTGAGATAAGGCCTTTCTTTGCTTCCATACATGTCCCTTTAACAGCACATTTAAGTGATTTCCATCCAAAAAAAAAAGTTTCTGGATTCTGGAATTCACCAGCTACATCAAATGAAAAAAAAAAGTTTCCGTCCCTGTCGTCAGACTACAACATGGAGCGGCCGACATCCAGGCAGACTGTCCATGACCTCAATCCAGCTTGTGATGTTGAATTGACAAACAGCAAAAAAAAAAAAAAAACACACACACACACACACAAATGTGATGAACCTCTGAAACCGTATTGATTATACAATGGATAAAGATCTGCTCGATCACTTTCACCGTCTCCATTGCAAACCTCGCAAAAAGACGTACACGATGTCGGTGAAGACATGTGTACGTCTTTTTTCTGCTCGTTCATTTCCCCCCCCCCAAAAAAAAATCTGCACCAGAGGTTCTTAAACTACTCGAGGTCCAGGCCCAAATCTTTTTTAGTTTTTTAAAATGCCAATGACAGAATCTGTTCCTTCGGGGATCTGGAGCGTAGTTTAAGAATCGCTGGTGTTTGTGACATTAACCCGACAAACAAGTAAAGAAGAGCACACAGACGAGCTGGTGGTCACTGACATGGACGATCATGCACGTGTACATGAAAAGTTGTTAACAACAACTTGGAGCAACGGACAAAAAAAGTGTCCATGTACACGAGGGACCACGGGTTATTGTTTGGTGAATATTTTAAAATGATATTCTTCAGGTTGGGGTCGGAGGATCAGTTCACAAACAAGTAAACGCTCGCCTGTCTCACGATCTAGCATCCGTTTTTCTTTTCATGCTGCCTTAACTGGTTACGACTTGAGACTTTAATCTTGATGAACGCTTGAAATAAACTGAAGACCTACAATTAATCTGGTTAAAAGTAGCTGAAGGACAAGAAAAGTACAGCAAAAAAAACAAAAAACTAGCCTCGATGCTTTCAGAGGTCGATAATGAGCCCGTGAGAGCAAATCTTGTTTCATTCCAGCAAGAAAGGATCAACATGAAGACGGAAAGAAGAATTC
>OMLP01023877.1:34407-56687 GCA_900302685.1 Spondyliosoma cantharus | reverse complement strand
CGAGGGGGGGGGGCGTCTGAGGCGCTGATCACAAACTGCAACTTTTTTTTCTTTTCTTTAAAATAAATCAATTTCAAAATGCACTCCTGCTACTGCTTCACAACTACCGTGGATCCAGTGGAGTAACAAGGGTCATATTTGCCTCCAAAATGTCGTGGAACTGAAGTGTAAAGTGGCAGAAAATGGAAATACTCAAGTAAAAGTACAAGTACCTCCAAATGTTACTTAACTAGTTGCTGACAATCATGAAGGGGAGGCTAATGTGTCAGTATTATCATTGAGAGACAATAAGATTCCACCAAAAGAATCCACTCTGATAATAAAAAGCTAGAATATAGAAGGAGACTGATCAATCGTCTTATTGGTATGGATCCCACCGGTGCTGGTGTCGATCAGTTTCGCCGACCCCCCGTGCTGAACATTTATTTCCTGAACTTTCTCTTCACTTCTTCATGTAACAAACAGGCGGAAACAGTGCGTCACCTTCTTAATCTTTTCATGCCGGAGGAACGCTAATCTACGGCAGTCTGAGCTCCACAGTTTGGGCTCGTTTTCTGAAAGGAACGCAAACTACTCAAAGAAACTAAAACTTAAACATTAAAGACTTTCTACACCATATGATCTAGCTAGAGGTTACTGAAGATGAAGGTAATCGAAGCCTTTTCTTTTCTAGACCACCAACCAGTTGGACTGTTAATGTGGGGGGTGAAGAATATCACTGAAAAATATTGTCGTGAAGCCAGGACTCAGGGTCAGCTGACCTGGTCCAGGCTTGACCGGGAGGGTGACAGGACGTCAAAAATGGAGGAACCACCAACCTGGTGAGTCAATTCAAGGGCCGCGGGCTGCTGCTTCTGTTTCCAAACGACCAAAAACTATCCAAACCAGAGGGACACACACGTCTTCAAAAGCACACGCACGCACACACACGCACACACACACGCACCATCCGCACTCACAATCCGTTTTGCGTCTTTTCTTTGCAGCTCTGGGGTCCGGGGCTCTACACTGCCTTTAATTTGAGATGTTTCACCTGAGATGTGACGGTTCAGAGCAGAGGCATTCCTGTTCTGCTTCTCTTCTCTTCAAGGTGTTCGGGCCTCCGGCCCGACGTGTCAAACTATTCCACGCAGGAGGATATATACGACCCTGTTAGGATGACTTTTGGAGAGGCAGTGAGGGCCCCCGTCGGGACATTAAAGGGGGTCACAGGAGGTCAAAAAGAAGGAGAGAAAAGAAGGATTCTCCTCCTCCTTGCTGTCGATTTGATGGATTTTTACTGCACTGCCTTCTTCAGAGAAAATCCAGAGGCACAGATGAGCAGAGTTTCTCCTCTCCCAGCCTCTGAAACCCCTGGAAAATAATGTGAAAGTCATATTTTGTCTTTCCGTTCCATCAGGAGAGAGGACGTAGGGAGGAAACTTGGCCACGTGCCATCTGGATTTTTTCCTTTTTTTTCTTTTTCTTTTTTTGAAACTGGAGAGACGTAGACTACAGTAACATATAGTAGATTGTAAGCAAGGGCCCCTCCTGGTGTAAAAATAATCAAACTACATCTGTCTGGCCCAACGTAACCTACAGATGGATATTTATTCCAGCTGTGCGGTCTCACATGAGATGCAGGAGAGGCTAAAAAAGAGATTTTTCTGTCTTTTTCCTCACTATCTTTTCTTCATTATTCCTTTTTTATTTTATTTTTAAGATAGATTGCTGCCTATAAAGACTTAGAAACATAAATCGATGCCACAAAAGAAGCACCAGACTGCTGGGAAAGTGCGATGATTACGCTTTTTTAGCTTTTGTCTCGGAGCTTTCTGTATCTCCAGCTCTAGGCCAGCTTTTATTCTCATATCCCAGCTAAATCACTGCTGTAAGCACGTTACATCCATAGCTACAACCACTTCAGAAGCGCTACTGGTTTGGTTAAACAAAAAGAAAAAACTCCTTTCCACAAACTCAAACCAGATATTTGAAACTGAGACTCTTTTTTTTTTTCCTCTCTCTCTCTCTCTTTCTTTTTCTCTCTTCAAGAGGAAATCTGGCAAATTCCTGAAGGAAACTGGAATTACTGGAGCAAAAAAAAAAAAAAAAGACAAATCATCAATCAAAGGTTAAACAGAGGCTGAAATCAGTTCAAACAAATCAATTCACAAACACACACATATGCTTTCTCCATTTCATATTCTTTTATTCAGACTGAATGTTCAGCTCCGCCTGGGCAGAGAGAAGGCAGAGGTGAGAGGAGTCAGATGTGTTGGAGCACAGAGATTAGAAGGAGGAGGAGGAGGAGGAGGAGGAGAAGGCTTTACCTTGACCCTGGGCCTGAGAGGAGAACAGCAGCATTGCCAGGAGGGCAGCCGCTGCCAGAGACAGCCTGCTCTTCATCTTCAGCTCCCCGAGATCAGCAGCGCATGAATGAAGCTGCGGCAGAAGGAGGAGGAGGAGGAGGCGGTTAGACCCTCACACAGCGGCCTCAGGGCTTCCCCACACCTTACAGCAACCTGAATGTGACTGTCAGACCTCCCGTCTCCTGACCCGCGCACAGCTATTATCTTTTATAATCTGCTAATATCTAATATCAATTAGTTGCTTAAACGCCACCATAAAAACGCAGCTCTCCGAGCGGGAATATTTCATAAGGTCATATTTCCATGATCCCTGCGCTCGCGAAAACTGCTCCTCAAACAGCCCCCCCCCCAAAAAAACATTTAAATGACAGAGTTTATGTGCACGAATGGATAAAGTTAAATAAAACAGAAACACACAACGTAGCAACTTTCCACAACTAATAAAGCCAATTTGGTCAAGAAAAGCGTTGCGTAAAATTCCGCGTTCTCTTCCGTACTTTTAAAATTTAGTGCAAATTACACTGCAGAAGGTGCAACTCAGTATCTCACGCCTCTGCTGATGAGATGTGCCCTCTCCTACAGGGAGAAATTATCTCCACAGATGAGGAAAAAGAAAACGGGCATCGAGCGGCGGCGCAATTACGCACTACAGCGCAAAGAGCGTCCACGCGTTTTCTCGGAATATCCAGAATAAAAGAGGATGGAAATAACGCTACCTTTAAAATCGCATGGAATGAAATGATCGACGCGTCATTTTATCACCTGGAACTAAACTAAACTAAACTAAACTTAAAAAAACAACAACAAATAAATCAAGACCCGTACAGGACTGACCTATAGAGGAGACGGATGAATTTCTTTGGTTTGGTTCAAGAATAAAAATAAAAAAGGTTAAATTCTCTGTTGTAGACCCCCAACCTGAGAAAAAGGAGAGTGAGGTGGTCCGGTGTTGAAGTCAGAGAGCTCCGCGGGTTTTTGGTTCCCAGGCGCGTCGGCGAGCCTCTTTCCAAGTGGGAAGACTCTCCACACAATCTGCTACTTAACAGGGGGGCTGCTCCCAGATCTGCCTGCCCCGCCGCGGAGCTCTTACGACATCCAGCCGGGCCAAAAAAGTGATGTGTAACCTCTCCAAGTACTGGGAGACACACACACACACACACGCACACGCACACATGCACAAGGACGAACACACACACTCGGAAACTTTTACATAGTTTTCTGCATTCCTTTCCGGTGATGGAGGGCTTCTGTGCGTCTCGGCCGCAAGGAGACAGCAGCGCAGATCTGCTTTTCGGGAAGAGAGGGGGGTCAGCGCAGGGAAACTGACAGAGGCTTTTACCCCCTTTTTCATTTCGTGAATCAATGGGAAAATATTACACAGTCTAGTAAACTGCGCCCCAGGTCAGTCTTTTCACGTTTTAAATGCATCGTCCCGGCTTCCAGGGACGGAACAGAGGTTTCTGGGTTCCTCGGGAGGGTCTGACGAAGCAGCAACTGTTGCCCAAACTGAAATTTGTGACAATTAAAAAGAAAAAAAAAAAAGAAAAATTGAGACTTAATGAGATTCACCCCCTTTATTTAGCACAAATGTGACCATTCCCAACTCTGTCCAAACATTGTCCAAACAGTTGATCTGTGTAACCAGCCCGTGTTACAAACATCCAGCAATCTGGTTACAAATCTGCAGTGGGCTTTGCAGAGTTACTTTTGTCAGAATTCTACTCGTCGCTGGCGCTAAATTCGCCAAATCCCTTGATTTTCTTAGCTGTCGCGAAACCTTAACTTGTTCCGCCAAATGAACCTCCAAAACTTACCAGAGCACACGACAACTGTCAGAGTCCATGTCCACCTCATTCAGCCCCCGTGATACCCTGCGAGAATAATGGCACGACCTGTCACTTGACTGGAACCGGCGTTTTTCAATGGTAGCAACATGCTAATCCTCGTTCCATACAGTGACCCATTCACTCATGAAGATCTGAGTTAGTGACTTTATTGAGTCAGCTGATGTTTCTGAAGCCTTGAGAGCGCCATCGGTTGTTGGTAATACTTTGTTACGTGCTCAGGTATCACCCCTGATGGTTTCCCAAGTAACCTCCCCTTGCGGATAGCTCCCAAAAAGTCTTCCGTGAGTCACTATTCAGATTTTCTTAGTTTGCCCTGAAAAATTGATTGTTATGATCACAAAACTGGTTATAGCGCCCCACCAGAGTCCCAAACATGTTACTGCAGTCAAAGATTTTGTCACATAAATCCTCAAATCAGGTACAAAATGCAGCAAAATATGTAGACTGTAATAATCCAAGATTTGTTGAAGTGTATCAATATGCAAAAACTCCCTGAAGCGCTCCAAAAACCTCACAATCAAAACATTTTTTATGGAACCCCCAAATCTGGCACCATGCCCACAATGCTCAGCAGCAACCCAGTGAGCCCAAAAAGTAAACCTTTGTATAGTTGTCATCATCTTAAATGGTTTAAAACATTTCAAAATGGCAAAGTGTGACAACCAAGTTCCTTTTTTGCGAACGCATAATTTGTGTCCAGAAATTAGCAAAAATTTGGACATAGCCTTACCCCCAACCTTGTTGATTGTTGTTGTAATAGCAATCCCCAATATCTATTTAGCAGAATGCGTAATGAGGTAGTGATCATTTGTAAAAGTGCGTGAAGATTTTTTGTTAGGTAGTGTCCCTTAAATCTAAAAAAAAAGACAATTGTACTTTGCATAAAATTACAGTTATGAGTAAAAAAATGATCTTAAAATGTGTAGTGTCAATATTTGGACAGGCGCCCCCCAGTGGACAGGAGGCACTCCAAAGCCCTTTAAGTCGCTCAAATCTCCGACCGACTCCACTGTTTGCCGATGAAACCTCACACGAGTGTTGACAAAACCATCAGGCGAGATTTTTCTGCCGTGTCCTGGTTTTCAGCACCGGCCCATCAGAGTGCTTTCAGCTGACACAGCAGATTCCTGAGGGCTGATCACACTTTATTTTTTGAGTCGACGGAGGAGCCGCAGCTCATCTGGTTCGTTTGGAGTGTTAAATGATGTGCATTGGGTGTGGACTGATAGCAGAGCAGGCCCGGGGCCATCTCCCTCTACACTCTACACTCTGACTTAAATTCAAACAGACATCAGACCAGCATCCACCCTAGCTATACAATCGATGAACATGAGGTATGTGCCAAATTAAACATTTCCATCCTGGAAGCTTTATGTTTGTTTTTTTGCACAGAAGCAGCAAAGTTCACGACATAATTTGATTAATTTCATAAGGGAAAAGTAAGGTGTTAAAAGCATCAAACCCCTGAACAGCAATCATGTAGATATCTTTCTGTGCGACCGTCCCGGTTGATTTCTTTGTCAACGTCGCCCTCTAGTGATGGAAACTGAACACTTACAAAAGACATGTTGACAGCGTTGCTTTGTGGAAGTGTGCAGTTTTACACATCTGTAGAAAGAATCAGAAACATCTGGTCATGGTTTGGCAATGAATGTATATTGTGATGAACGACTGAAAAATGTTACACTCATTGCTAAATGTATGTCTAAAATGCCCTTCAACTCGCCCATAATGAGAACATAGAACACTGATGTAATACTCATATAAATGGGGCGGACAAAATAGTAGAAACACCTGTCAAACAATGCATACAGTTCAGCTGCACAACAAGCTTTCACTGGTGGAATGTAAGTGAGTACATTTACTCACCTGCTGTACTTGTATTTGTGTATTTCACTTGAGTATTTTCCATTTTATGCCACAATCTCTATCCACTCAACTATACTTCTGAGTTAAATATACGTACTTTTACTGAATTACATTTGTCTGACAGCTTTTATTCAAATATACTCCAAAGAACGTTTTATTTTTTGTTGATTCTGGCGGCCCCTGTGACACGGTGAGACAAAGCAAAAAGTGTTTTAAAGCCGTAACACCAGACTACAGAGCAGCTTTTCATCCATGGCACACCACCACGAAGAATTACTGTAGTTTTATGACTGAATGCAGAATGGAACCTGGTGACAGGCATTAGGAATAATGATCAAAAATGGCAAATTTTCTCACTGATGTAAGTCTTTACGTATGTACTTACGGAGGCCTCAGTATTACATTTGGACTGTACCCCCAACATCACAACATGTACGTTAGACTGATTCTCCAGGCAGTGTCCTTGATCAAGAACCTGGCTAAGATCTGGAGTTGCTCCAGTTAGTTAGTGCCAGTTTCAACGGGTTTTACATGTATGATATGTGACAAAAATAATCTTCTCCTAGCTAGTTACGTCACAAATCCAAGAGTTTCTGCAAAATGACCAAATATATTTAGAACTTTTCTAACAAGTACATTATGGAAGACAAATTAGTAACAGCCCAACATAAAAGTGTTTTTTTGTTAGTGTTTTTACTGTATTCAATGCTCAAAGTATGTAAACAAACAAAGTGATCAGAGAAAGAGCCATCAGTAAGATTTGGTCATGAGAGCCATTTTTTTTTTATTGATCCTCAGGTCACCACAGAGAGTACAAGAAATAAATATTGATCCCATGAACATGAAACAAAATCCCACCAGGACAGGAAACAAGTCCCCCAGTACACAGGGAAGTTCATCATCTTTTATACAATATATAGAGCTGCTGGCCTGTTTTAAAATGGAAGGAAACAGCAAGGGCAGTCAGGAGTTAGGCTTTCTTCTGAGGGAACGCCGCCTTCACCAGCTCATACACAACATATCCAGCACCTGGAAGGACGAACGAGATAATCAACAGTTAGATTAAAATGTATACAAATGGAGGCATTTCTGTGCGACTGTTTTTCTAACACACTTGTTGAAACAAACAGTCACATAGAACTTTTATGTTAACCGTCGTGTTTCCTCTTCATGAGCTTCACTTTTAGAGAAATTATGAGGAGACAACTCTTCAGGAAAAAGATGGATTAAAAAGGAGGAGGAGGATTTTCTCACCGAGGACAGTGAGGACCATCGTCGTTCTGTACAGGATAGCATCGCCACTGCCTCCTTTTAAATGAACCGGCATCCCGTTATCCTCCTGCAGGAGAGAAACATGGAGAACTTCAACAAACAACAACATTTTCTCATGTTCAGGTAACAAAAGAAATGAACTATTCAGCTCGATTATCAGGAAAATCAGGCGAAAATACATTTTCTGCTAGGCATAGGTAAAACCAAAGTCATATTTTTTTTTAAATTTACTGCAAACGTATGACGGTATCGGCCCTGAAAAAGACACATCGTCCGAAACCTATTACCGAGTGCAACCGTAACATAAAACTGATCAATTTACCTTTATTGAATGCACATCTATTCTAACATTATATTAGTATTGAAGCCAAAATCTGTTTTAAAACAAATAGACAGAGCTTTTTGTGTCCTTGGTCAACATTTTTTGCAGTGGCAGCACTGTTGCCATTAGAGATTCATAAGGGGATCTTTTATTGATTCAGGACTCCTGTCTGAGTCACTTTCAGGGGGAGCTGACCAGCAGGAAAATCTCCCAGAAGCTTGTGTAGCTTTTAGTTGCTTCTGTTCAGCATGCATGCTGGACTCAATCACTCAGGTTATAAAGCAGATTCCAGCAGTCACAGAACAAATCAGCCATAAAACTAGTTTGTTTAGTCTACAAGACACTTTGCCAGCTGGTTGCATCATCTATGAGTTCTTCATCTTAACACCAGTGGTGATGACATCAGGCAGCATTAGAAACAACTGCTATGATCCACTGAACGCTCAATAAGTACCGTATTTGGGTATTTAAGTCACTGCAGGTCAAACATACATCATTAGTGCTCCACTCAGTTAGACTTCTTCACATACTTGGTACTTATCTTTGGAGCTAAGGTGACAGAAACTTTCTGTCACGGCTTCAGGGCTTCATGAGAAGAACTACTGCTCAAGACATGAAAACATGCAACAATCAGCATGTGGAATATTCATGTACACGTCTACAGTTCTTGGACCCTGCAGCTTCTCACTGCTGCTGGGCGCTTTTATGGAGTTCCAACCACTTCCTGTCTGGAAAACTGCATCTTGAAGGAGCCACTGTATTAAAACTTGTTGTTATTCTCACAATGTAAGATTTTCAAGGTCTCATCTCTCCAAATGTGCTACCAAAGAAGGAGGAAGTATTTACCACTTGACTTCGTCAAAGGAAAAAGTCATAAACCATGTCTGTGTTTAGCCTGTCAAGATTCTTTGTTTGTGTTCTTATTTATTCAATGTGTCTCTGGAGAGGCATCTTTGAAGTCCTTTATTTGGGTTTTCAGGGGCAACTAAGTGGCAGGGCTTAGTCATGGCAGCTTCAGTTTTCTGAAGGCTGGTCCTGAAAAAACGAGGCCTCTAAATTATTTGGTGAATCCGACACTGCATGGAAAACATGCAGAACCACCACAAAGCAGATCGTGCTCCCACAAGCGCAGCTCTGTAGACAGCAAGTGCTCAAAAGCCTGTTTTAGCGACCTCAGCACTCTGTTCTTATTGTGCAATTGTGTTTCTTTTTAACTGAGTTCCTCAACAAACCTCCGGGTAGAAAAATCATTCAGCAGTATATTTTTTTTTTTTTACCTGTTATCCAGCAGCTGTTTGGATCTTCAAAGATATTGTCTGTGATCTCAACGACTGTCTACTGTCTGACCAGAATGATACAGAAATGTTTGCCTTTGTGAACGTGTTTTTACACCGCTTGCTTATCTCGGACGGATCCAGGGTGCGGTGGTAAGAAAATCCAAATTTAAACACCGATTTCATTCAGAGCAGAGAACTTTAAGGATGTAACCTGCTGCTGAACAACAGGTTAAAATTATTTTTGCTGGCAGCATTAACAATGTGACCAAACTATGGTCTAGTCTTTTGTTTTTTTATATGTCACCATCCATATGTGTTTTAGCACCATATCAGAAACATTCTCTGTCCATTCAAAGGCACGTGAAAACACATATCAAATGACCGTTCACGTACACAGGGCACGTGTTTGCTCTTTTACTAAAACATTGTCAGAAGCAATTTGTTCTCTCTTCTCCATGATGATAGTCATCACGATGCGGCAAATGCATTCAAACAGATCACATATAAAAACGACCAAACTGTGACGTCGCATCAGACCAAACCTCTGACATGTTTAAGGAAGAATAACAACTTCATGTCGTCACTATACAATTTGATATATCAATGTCAACACTGAAGTCATAAACAGGCTGAAGAGAATTACTGGTTGTCATTTATGCCAACGTCAACTCACTACTGATAACGACACAGCATTAGGTTCCATAGTCGCAGATATGGGAAGACTTCTGCTAATGCTAACTTAGTAATAAACACCTGATACTATAATAATTGTGATTACAAAAGCTATAACCTATAACTAATAGGGATTGAAATGCACTCAAATAGAAAAAAGTCTGAACATTTGACAGTTATGTCAATGCGATAAACACACTTCAACAACACAGCTGTGTTGTATTTTTATGCAGTTTTACCTGAAAAAGCTTCTGTTTCTTCGGGACCTTGTTGTCAACCTGCCGGCGGACAGAGCTGCTGATGGTCCGCCGCGCCACCTGCTGGAGCGCCTGGAAAGCAGCAAGAACCCGCTAAAGTCATCCCACACGACAGGACACGGAAGTCATATGAAACTCGCCTTGATGAAACTAAATCTATGTTCATATCTACAGATAATACAACCGCCCAGAGGCGACAAAATGCTCGTAAGATTAGCTACGAGGCTAAGCTAATGCTAACTGTTCCGGCAGCATCCTGGCAGTTACCTGGCTTTGACCCCTAGCTAACAGTTCGTAGCTAAATCTAGCCCAGGTTGTCGTTTTGTCGAGGATTTTCAGACCACATACATACATACATACATGGCCTACTTGGTTACATGACATTTCTACAAGGCAAACGCAACGATTGAGGAATAAATACACTTACAAATATGTGTCTGTTCATCTTTAGAGTCCGGCTTCACACTCGCCTCAGTCACACAAGGACACCGGAAAACTCTACTTCCGTTTTCAGATTCTTCTTCGTGGAGTTTTACGGCAGACCTTAGTTATCCTGCTCGCTCTGCTGCCCCCTACCCGCGTCCAAATCACATGACCGATTTAAGATGACGTAGCAGCAAGACGCTGTTTCAACCTCTGTCGGAAGTACGGACTTCAAACTATGTACCAGTTTTTAAATTGTGTTGGTAGGCCAAGTAAAACCAGACTTATGATAAATAATTTACGCCATGATATTTCCTGAATATTTTGGTGCAGGAAGAAACGGTAAAAACGGAAACACGTGACACCCGTTTTCCTATTGGTTCAAAAAGGCGCCACATCAACCAATCAAAAAAAATGATATGGCGAAGCGCGGAATTTGCTGAGGACAGAGGAAGAAGGGGAAGTTGTTGGAGTGACGGCGGCGAAAGAGAGACGGCGGTAGCTACAACGAGCCTCGAGATGTGAGAAATTTGTAACATTTTATGCGTGTTTGGAGTGTATAGTTAGTGTATAATGTAGTGTGTTTAATGTGTATTGTAGTCGTTTTTTTTGTTTTGTGTGCCAAAACAATGAGGCGACTACTGAATGTGGAGCGGGTAGCGCAGCTCTTCTTTGAGGCGGAGGGAACTGAGGAGTACGTGGAGCCGGACTCTGAGCCAGAGTCTGAGAACTTCTACGATGAAATGGATGATCTACGGTTTGTTTTGAAAGAGGAGAGCGGGGAAGAGGAGCCTCCGACGAGCGCACAGAGTGCTACTCGGAGGTACTACTCTGCGCAGAGGAAGGGAGAGTGTGGCTCGCCAGCCAGGTCCCGGTCTCCTCTCAGCTCTGAGCCCTGGAAGACAGAGGAGGATGCTGACGCTGCCCCAGCAGTAAGCCGGTTCCAGCCACGGAGAATACCGGGAGTCCAGATAATGACACGTTCCCCCCAGAGCCCAAAAGACCTTTTTGTCTTGTTTTTTGCCACTGACACAGTCAGAACAATCTGCGGCAACACCAACAAAAATGCCGATAAAAACACAGAATTAGGGGAGACATCCGCATGGACTGACGTCGAGATGGAAGAGCTGTACCAGTTTTTTGGCCTCCTGATTTACATGTCGTGTGTGTCGCTGCCAAGTCTCCATGACTACTGGAGGCAGAATCACATTTTGTCTTTGCCCCTTCCTGTCCAAGTGATGACAATAGACAGGTTCCGGTCCATATTTAGGAACATCCACCTCAGTGATCCTGAGGAGGATGACAAGGACGACCTGTTAAGAGTCAGGCCTCTTTATGATGACATCCTCAATGCCTGCCAGGCTTACTACCACCCGAGGAGGGAGCTGGCAGTGGATGAGAGGATGGAGGCGACCACGGCAAAAACTAAACGGGGGGTCAAACTTTTTGTGTTGACTGAGTCGATCAGTGGCTACACCATCAGATTCAGCATACACACTGGCAAGAGTGTAACTGCAAGTGAGCATGGGCTGCCTTACGACGTGGTCATGAACCTTATTGAGCCGTCCTGGCTTGGCACTGGGTACCATATTTACATGGACAAGTTTTACACCAGTCCCAAACTGTTCAGGGACCTGGCCAGCATGGAGTTTGGAGCATGTGGCACCTACAGGGAGAGCAGGAAAGGATGCCCCAGAGGGAGGGCGAATGCTCTCACTGAAAGATGTAGAAGAGGATCTGTGAGATGGATCAGAGAGGGCCCACTCGTTTTCGTGCAGTGGATGGACACACGGGAGGTGTCTGTGTGCTCCACCATCCATCCTGCATTTTCAGGCGAGAGGGTGCTGAGAAGGGCGAAGGGTGGAGACGGATGCCGGCCTGTGAGAGACATTCCCTGTCCCACGCCAATCATGGCTTACAACAAGAATATGGCTGGGGTTGACCCGTCAGACCAGCTCCTTCAGTACTACTCCGCCCACAGAAGAACTGCTCCCTTGTACTGGACCGTGTTGCTGCACTTTCTGGACATTGCAACAAGAAATGCCTTCACCTTGCACCGTGAGATGAGTGGTGCCAAGCGGGTGCAGCCCATGGAGCACAGAGACTTCATGGTGGAGCTGGTGTGTCAGCTTTGTGGCACGGACACGGCAGGCGTTTCCCAGAGCAGGAGAGCACATCACGTCCCTGTGTCCATCGCCACAGCCTCAGATCCTGGCCGAAAAGCCACCAAAGGCAGACTGAAGTGTAAACACTGCCGGCAGTTGAACAACAGGAACGACACACCCTGGAAGTGTCAGGCCTGTGATGTGCCTCTCTGTCTTGTGATAGACAGGAACTGTTTCTTGGAGTGGCACAAATAATTGGTGTGGCAGCTTATTGTGACAACTGATTGTTGTTTGCTAAATTTGTACATAAGTTTTTGAAATTCACGATTTTAAATTTGCATTCCAAGTTATAAAAATGGTTTGTTAAACATGTTTGTGGTTTTCACAATAAAAAAAATTATATTTTATGTTTTTTTGTGTGTGTGAGTTGAGGTCCAATATGTTAATACATTAGTCAAAATGACAGAATAACTGTAAAGTCACACATGTGAGGATGTGCTGAAAATAATGTTTGAAAACAGTTTTTAAGGTGAAATATAAAGATAATATCAGAAGTCTCTAAATCTATTTTTTTTTAAGCCTCTTACAGTTTATCAATCACATATAAATAGCACTTTGTATTGCATTTGGTTTGTTTGAAAGTCGCTATAGCAATAGTTTGATTAATTGCTTAACTGTGAAAAATCAAATTAAATACAGGGACAATGTTTAAGATCCTCCATGACCAGGCTTCTCCACCATTTAGGAGTACGTTACCAATACGTGTCATGACCTCTTTTAGTTGTGTCTTTCACTCTACTGTTGCTGTATTATCAAACTAATGTCTTGCTGTTTCCTAGCCATGGCATTTCAATGACTTCTGCACTGTCTTAAAGTGCTTATTTTGATGCTGGCATTGCGGCGTGTCGTCGTCTGCCTGTGAATCTGAACTGCTGCGTCATCGGGTGTACAACATGCTGAAGGACTGCTGTTGAACACCGACACGTGGAGGGGCTAATAAAGCAAAACGGGGAACAATAAAACACGTCACTCTTGGAATTCAGTGACAAATTTATTCTTTTTTCAAGCAACAGTACAACACGGATGAAGTGTAAAAATAGTCAAATGCGGTGATACTCAAAAAATGCAGTTCACAATGCATCTTGATGAAATGTATTAAAATAAAATTAATTTGTAGTCATCACATTTCATCATGCAGCAGTAAACTCTTTTTCATCTAGGCTGCTAAAGAAAATGGCAGGATATGCGTGTAAACTCGTACGTGTTAGATTCACTCAAAGTATGGTAAATAAACAAACACAAACATTTAATCACATGTATTGAATCAGACTGTGTTACTGTTCTATCGTGCTGTGTTAGTTATTAGCATGTAAACGACAACGTATGAAGCTACAACACGGTGTCGACACGTATCGTCGTGGATCAGATTTACACACTCGCAGCAACCTCTAACCCTTCAGACTCAAAACCCCTGAGGTCCGACGTGCAAATACTGCCTCTCCAATACAAACTCTTAAAACTCTAAATTAAATACATACAAATGAAACATGTAACTGTACAGCTCCCAGACTCCAAACATTGTTGTGTTCCCTCTGACTTGGAACTTGCTCAGCAAGTTTTTAAGTGCAATGACTCTGTAAAAGCTGATTTTAGTCTGAAGGTGGGTTGATGTCACAGATGAAACGAGGCACAAAGACGAGCCGCTCGAGAATCACATTAACATCTCTGCTAAACCAGCATGCAACTCAGGAACTCAAAGCAACAACGTTCCAGCTCACCTGAAGAGCACCAGCTTTAAGTTAAGAGATCCTATGAGGGTCTGGAAGGTCACCCAAACTTTCCAGACTCATTCTGGCAGATTATTTTATTGAATCTCATTTACTTTTCCAGACCTGAACAGAAACTCTGACTACATTTTGGATTTTAGTTGATCATGTGACACATCGGTCTCACACCCTCGTCATGTTACCACAAAGAAAATCTGTTAAAAGCTGTTAGATGTTGACTGTGGCTGAAGTTTTTTGGCTATTCTTATATTAATTTTGGCAAGTAATCAGCCACCGTCAGGCAGTTTTGAACCCATGTTTGACTGCTAAAGAAGTTGATATGGATATTTGGCCTCTGGATGAGCGTCGACAGATGTGCCACAGGATCACTGTTCTGTGCGGCAGCGGTGAGCTGGAGGGCGGCTGCTGCCTCAGTTAGAAATGTCGGCGCTGTTGCTGCGGTTGCCACACTTGTGGTGGATGATGAGCAGGACGACGCCCAGGAAGAAGCAGACGGAGCCCACGGTGATGTAGGCGATGCCCAGGAACGGGTTCTTGCCTCCCATCCAGGAGATGGTGCTCAGGATCATCCTCTTCCTGCCATCGAAGCTGCGGACGGGATAATCTGGGTTCAACTGGTTGAGGATGGTATTGGGACACAGGTCTGTGTTCATATTTAAATGACCCCAGGGAATTACAAATGTACAACTCTGAAATGGAGACAGCTGATCAAATTCTACTTCTCATTTCCCCCCCTGTAATTACACAGAATAGAGGAAGTAGACTACGGTAAAATGCTCACTTAGTCCAGATTAATATTGTTTTATAGTCAACATTTCTTTGTCTGCTGAGTAAAATTTAATAAGACTCTAGTTTTGTTTTTGAAGTCTGATCCCAGTTCCGACACTTTTCATTCTCATTCATAACCTTAAGTCCTCCTTGCTCTTTAAATGGTTTGCTGCAGCATGTACTATATACCCTGTTGTGAGTTTCACATAAAGGATACTGTAGACGACCTCCAGTGTGTAGTTTCCTCGGGGCAGAGTGGGAACCATGTTGCTGGTCTTATTGATGATGCGGTAGAGTTTGCGGAAGGTTGGCAGGGCGGCGGTTCTCATCCACACGATGAAGTCCTCGTTGATGAAGCCGTTGTTATCTGGAGCAGAGTCCAGCTCGTAGACGGGCCGCCGCCAGTTCACCGGCTTCGTTGTACCTGAATCGGAAGGAAGGAACAGCGGCGATGAAGTCAAAATCTGATGTTTCCATGAGCCAATTCAAGGTTAGCTGATAAATATGCGGACAGGTAAAAGCCGTTATAATGTAGTATACGCAGTATGATTAAACTTCAACTTAAATAGCACGTTCACGGTGTTTCCTCATGAGTTTTCTTCACGCAACATCAAAATGTCTCTTTGTTTTTCCTGTTTTGGTCCGGTCCAGTTGTAGTGAACATTCTTCATCAACCACAAGTACTACATTTAAAATTGGAAGCCCTACGCTAAAATCTCAGATGTGATTTAGCAAAATCCTGACGCATAGCTATCATGTTTCTCAGACTTTCTTTGTGTTGAGTGATTAAACTCATTGGCTTCCATGTTAGGCTCAAGTGTTAATGACCCCAAAGGCAAGTACATAAATAAAAGGTGCGTCTGCTGATACCTTGGAACGCAGCTGTGAGGTTCGGGTTGTTCAATCCCGGGTTTCTGAACTTCACGTGCTTGTCGGTCCACCAGGCGATGCCCGTGTTCGACAGAGGAATCTGAACCTTTGTGCCGTTGGGATCGTTGTAAAACAGCTCAAATGTGTCTGCCAAAAAATAAGGAAAGATTGTTGATTGGAGTAATGATTTAAATAACATTTGCGTCAGGCCGACAGGGGAAGAAAGTGGCTCACCATTGAACATGCTGTTGGCGATGGCCCCACAAGGTGCAATTGGCTTGTTTTCATTCATAGCGTATGGCTCACACTCCTTACTGGGCTTCTGTGGACGAGAAGAGGACCAGCGACATATATCATCACATGCTGGCTGCATTTAAAGCTCTTCCTTCATGCTATTTATCCATCTAGATTGTTTTGGCGAGAGCTGTTGAGTTTTAGAGATATTGGCCGCAGAGGTGTCTGCCTTGTCTTGAATTTCATTGAACTAGATGTCACTAACCACGTTCAACTTTACCTAGCTTAGTTAACTAGCCTCTGGTCCGTGAGTAGATGCACGGTTCCCTCTGCGCCGTGATACTGAAAGAAAATAGTTCCTACAAGGTCTGTGGATTATCTTGAGTAACCAGTAAAGAGAGAATGGGACACATCTCTACAGCCGCTATCCAAAACTCTGCAACTCACACCAAAACAATCTAGATTGACAAATAACACCATGTGTACAGGGAAAAAGATGTATCCGTTTTGGGGGTGAACTGTCCCTTTTAAATGCTCCGACAAGCAGGTTACTGTACAACAATGTCCATAACAGGCTTGTGAAAAATCAGTCATGTTGGCTTGTTTCTTTATGTGTACGGTCGCATTAGAAATGGGCGAGTGAAAACGTGCAGGAGAGTGCTACTCTGCAACAAATCAAAGATTTAAAGAGGATGCGGGATGCATTAGTTAATTCAATAAGATGACGCATCAGATTCACTCTGACTGTATTAAGGTGAGTGAATGTTCAGACACCAGACAGAGACAGTCGTCTCACTTACATTAAATCTATTGTCAGTTTAGGGCCTTATGCAACCTTTGAATGACGAGAATCAGACTCACAGACTGGTTAGCATCACTGTGCTGTATGGACTGAAGTGTAACTAATAAACCATCTCAGGATTTATGGCTGCTGAAGTGAATATTTCATGTTCTCGTGCAGAGTTGACCGGTGCAGCTTTGACCGTGTGATAATGCATTTTCAAAGGCACCGTGTGACCTCCGTCATGTGTTACTGAAGAGTCTTGTTGACGTTACCAAGAGGGACTCCATGTCTCCATTCAGCTGGCTGTCATCTCTTGACTTGACGTAGCGACGGTGATTTTGGTAGAAGTTGGAGAGGCCGTAGTACATGAAGACGCTGCTCTGTTGGTTAAAATAAAAGTGTGAAAGACAAATTGTTCAACAATAGTTGTGTGAATACTTATGGAGAGCACTAGTTTTAATGAGATTTTCTCACTTCATACGGCTGCTCCAGGTAGAAAGGTATCATGCAGGTGCACGGCCTCGTGCTGTTCCAGCTGAAGCTCTGGGAGCAGTTGAAGCAGGGACTGGACACGTCCTCTCCTGTATAATCAACCTGCAAGCAAGCACGAAAACTTACTGCATAACACTTTACCAGACAGTCGCTACAATGTGCTTGAGGTGAAACAGACACAAGACACACAAGCAGCTAAAAACAAGAAAACCAAGTGTACAAACCACACAATGTACCTTAAGAAAAAGACTAAAGTCATTTTTAAAGATTCTAAAGATTTCGGATAAGTGAGCACTATTTTGATTAACCCTAACCCTAAGCCAAGGATAAAATACACATGGCAATAAAAATGGGCAATGCTGCCAGAAGCCATTAATGAGATGAGACATTTTGAAAATCGCCCATTTTAGTGCTCCTATACGTGGGGTTTTCTGTAAATCTCTGACCAGCCTTACACAATTTTGTATAGCTTTCAACGTCTATAACAGCTTAACCCTGCTTCACACGTTTAGTCACATATTTTGAAGGAAGATTAATGGCAAACGGACTTAACAATGGCAATCAGATGTTGTTGTTGTTGTTATTGAAACAAAAGCTGATCCTCTTCAATATAATTGCCGAATTCATCGATGGCTAGTAACGTTTCAGATCATGTTCAAATGACGTTGGTTATTTCCGACAAGAAACGTTAAACTAAAGTTCACAGTTTTAGAGTGGAGCTTGGCGTGATTGGACTAAGTACATACGCCAGCTCTACAGGTAATGTCACGTTATTGTTTTGCAGTGTCGTTATACAGAAAGCGTAGCGTTCCGTTACCTCGAACTCCTTGATGTTGTTGGACGTTACAAACAGGCCGATGCCGATCGGGATGAATATGAGTCCGATGATGAAGAAGGCAGGGAGCACGGTGCCCGCGGTGAGGATGGGCTGCCAGGCGGGCAGTCTCTGCTGCTTGAACGCAGTGTTCTCGGGCTTCTTGCTCCGCAGCGTCCCGCCGCCAGGCCCGGACACGGTGATGTGTCCATCCTCGTTGTAACTAGACGCCATCATCGCTCCTATCATCGCTGGTCCAAACTACAAAGTTGTTAGCGTTAGCCACCAGGCAGAGTTAGCTCCGCGCGGTCACTAACCTGGTAACAGACCGGATTTAAGGCCCCACTGGGTCGCTCGCATATGACGACTTATAACTTCAGTTGTGCTGTCATTTATTTTTGGTGATTTAATCCATTACCTAAACGAGCAAATGGCTAGCTAGAACGCTAGCATAGGCTGCTCTGCTCCTTCAGGAAGTTTACAAACAGGGTGACCGTAACTGGACGTAACGCGCGATGACGTCACTAATGTAGTTACCACGGATACTGTACATTGGCTGCTGCTGCTGCTGCCTTCAAATGCCGTCGGAGATAATTACTACCACTGGCGAGATGTTTATATTTTGAATATGTGATAAACTTCGTTCCGATACATCTATTGTTGATGAGTTCCACAATACATTTCTGATGCATTAATTCACTGGAGTGTCTAACTTTCAGCCTGCTATTAGTATTATCATTATTGTTATTATTTCCAACAAGAATTATATAGCAAGCGTTTTAAGATTCTTTTAACCCAGTGATGGCAGGGTATTTTTTAATGAAAATATTAATAAAAATAAATGAAGACATTTCGGCATTGATGTTGAGTAAATGGGTCTCAAGACCTGGAAGCCCTTGAAAAAAACGCAGGCTTTTCATTACAATTATTGATTATTTCTCATTCAACCAGTATAGGAAAACATTTCAGCATTGATTTTGAGTCAATGGGTCACATGACCTGGAAGCTATTGAATAAAATCTGCGGAAAATACATGGAACCCATTGAAGAAAATGCTAATGCAAGAAAATCTCAGTAAACAACAAAAAAAGCACTGAAATCCCAAAAAAGAAACTGATTCACATAAACATGCTAAAGTAGTCTTTAATGTCAGGGTTTATTTTTTTCTCAGACAGATCCAGTGTACATGTACATGTGGTCATCGTTTATAACGGTGCCTGCTTCGTCACCAAGAAGAGGTCGTTCATCGCACATCGTCAAGTCTGTGTGACAGATAATCACACAGACTTAAAAACGGCATCATGTGAATTTGAAAACCACATTATAGAAGGAAACGAAACAGAAAATTCCAAATTCACAAGCGCTGTATGTGCATGTTATTAGACATATTCTTACATTTATTATCCCATCAAATACACTTTAAACCATCGTGACACTGATTCTTACCATACACCGTACATTCAGCAACTTTCAAATGCAACTGTTTAAAACCTGTTTTCCTCTCCATACTGTCTTTCCAGGATCAAATTGAAACAAAACACAGGCTCAAATTTCATGCCAGAATAACACAATTTCCTTTTCAAAATTCACCATACAGATACCTTACAATTGCCCTAAGCTGCAGCCTTTTTGTTTTCCCCACTTGAAGGGAACCTTAGACGGCGGCTGATGTTTTCTAAACACATCCTGAATACGCTGGTAAATCCTAAATTTCAGATTATGCCTGTATTCCAAACTGCATAGCACACAAATAACATTCCATCTGTATATAGCTCTTCATTTCACAACTCCAGCCATGGTTGTATCTTATTCATGTCTCGTTAAAAAGATCTAAGAGGAGCTGTAATTGGCTGTAATTGTGTTGTCGTTGTCTCGGAGCTTTCACCAGGAACGTCCACCATCAGACACCTTTCCGATTTCTTCTCATGACATCAGAGATCTCAGCTCAGTAGCGGCCGCTTCCTGAGATGATATCCATCAGCAGACCTGTGGTGGAAAATTACAGCAAATGTGTGTCCTTGAAAGCCACATTAAAGTCTCAATTTGGTCAGATTGATTTTCTTCCTATTAAACAGCTGCCCGAAGACTATTTTAACACTAGTCTGGTTAGGTTCAGGCACAAAAATCACTTGGTTAGGGTTAGGAAAACATCATGGTTTGGCTTAAAATACCTGCTTGTACCAGCTACTTCTTGTTTAAAACATAATTATTGTGTTGCCGTAAACAGGAATAGCATAAACATGTACATACAACATATTGTATGAATGTCAATATGGTACATTTGACAGAAATGTAAGATATGTTAAGTGCCGATATTTAATTCCTGCCACTTGACGGGTTGCTGTTGGCGTTTTTCAGGAGCCTGTGGACTTGATGATGAATTAGGCAACTGCAGTATTAATCCTGAAACGACTTGATAATGACAAGAATCATCACCATCTGCAGCCCTACGGTCTCATATCGTGATATAGATACTCAGCAGGCCCCACTGCAGGAGAGTTTAATGCCCTCGTCCTGCACCTTTTTTTCCCAACCAGTGTTTCTCAGAGTCAGAAGGGAATGGCACGACTGCAGACAAGGAGATAACGCTCAGATGTGATTTTAATAATCCTGCTCAGCCTCTGATGTTCTTCCCAGGGAGAACATTTGATCCACCCAAATCTCTGTGCAGCAGCCTCGGGGGGGAGTCACGGCCAACACACTGCAGCTGAAACAGACACACTCAGCGTGTTGTGAATCAGTGTTTTCGCTCTCTACATGTTTACTCAGTCCTCTCTGCATTGTTTAATACCCACTCTCTCTCCCTCCATCGTTCACCCACATCAGCATTATCTCCAGCTCTCTCATCCTCTGGCCTGTTTGATTATTAGAAGCTAATTAAGGCAGCAGAGTTTGTGGAGATCAAATCCTTTGTTTTGGTCCCGGGTTTCCTTTTAGAAAAACATGAAAGCCTGCAGATAACTGCGCTTCATTGATTTGTTTTTGAACAGAGGTTGTGGTGAGAGATGCTTTAGAGGAAGTGTGAGGTTTGAAGCACATGTTTAGAGATGTCAGGTTTCAATATCAGTTTCTTCCTGACGTTAACAGAATCCTTAGTCATTTCTGTAGCTTTTTTAGTGGTCCGTAAGAGGGCGCTAGATGCTAACTGAGTCTGTCGTGTAATGCTGAAAAGATCAATAATGAATATGGAATGTAGCCACGGATATTTGATATTGTCGTGCAGACTTTGTAAACTGACTGATCTTCCTTGTTTTTGCATGTCTTACATGGTATTGGCACACATGGACGTTGTCCAAAATGTCCAAAACATCAAATCAAATCACATCACATCTGCGTCTGTTGGCTGGAGTACAAACTCTTTAAATCCATGTTTTTCATGTTGGTTTCATTAGGTATTTAAATGTAATAACTATCCATCCATGCTGATTGTTTTTTTATCTTGGTTTTATCTGTCCAGGGGTTTAAGATGTCTGCATCTGTGATTTATTTATCTATCAGTATTTTTTCCCTTTGTTTGGACAGCCTACATGCAGTGCAGATACAGACAAAATATGCAGAGATTGAAGATGCAACAAAGGTCTCCAGTTGGCATCAAATCAGGAACGCTGCAGCTATACAGTGTGCATATTGACCACAAAGGCACAGCATTTCTACTGTGACGTTTCTACTGTGATATCACAAGGGTAAGTTTGTTTTTTAGAGCTTACAGCACGAGAAAATACAGGAAGAATATGCCACTTTAAAAATAAGTCAGACAAATTCTGAAAATGAGGAGATTCCTGCTTCAAATGAAACAAATCACTTTATTTGACTGAAAAGTTACTGTCTAGGTGAAGTGTAATGAAATATTTTGACAGGAAATTTGACAAAACTGTGTGGCAAAAAAGAAAAACAGTCCCTCTTCCAGAGAAGCTTTACCCATTGCTCTGCACCTCTCTGGCCGCTGACTCTTCCAACACTCCAACAAACAGACACTTTTAAAAAGAATGCAGAATCAGCTATGAGCAGCTCCTGTTTAAAATGCACCGGTTGATGTAGAGATGTCAAGTATCACTGGATGATTTTGATCCTGAAGTAAACTTCGAAACGTATGATTTTCAGCCTAGTTCTTGAGTTACCTAGCATCTCTTGTTTATAAT
>OMLP01023877.1:19712-34387 GCA_900302685.1 Spondyliosoma cantharus | reverse complement strand
TGTTTAAAATGCACCGGTTGATGTAGAGATGTCAAGTATCACTGGATGATTTTGATCCTGAAGTAAACTTCGAAACGTATGATTTTCAGCCTAGTTCTTGAGTTACCTAGCATCTCTTGTTTATAATTTAAAATTGTGTTATTTATTCATGATGAAGTGTAAATCATCCTGAAGTCACACTAAATCTAAAAATAAATCTATCATCTCTACATGTTTAGAAATGTTTGGGGGTATAACTACAATAAATATATTATTTATTATAAAGTAATAATTTTCTCCACCTCTGTTGATGCTAAGACATCTTTTTAACCTAGCTTTTACTTAACATGTCTTTAATCATATTTTATTGCCTTAGTTCTTCAGTCTTAGTCATGGGTTTTCATCCTTTTATCCACTGTGTATATTAATTTTATTTCAATGACTTTTAGTTATTTTTAAAATAGACATATTCTGCTAATTTATTGTTGTTTACTACTAGAATAGGTTCACATGTTTTTTCCTACTGTCCAGTGCTGTAGCTGTGTATTCCCCCTCTGTCTGAAACGTTCCGTTTTAGCTGCTGTCTCTTTAAGACACCCCCCCTGAATTCTCGGTCTGGTCTGATTGGTCAGCTCAGGCACGCCTGACCCAGCACCACTGACAACAACAAAGCAGCTGGGTACATCAATTACTACGAGCCAAACAAGCCGCAAGACATAAATAATCAAAATGTGTGACGTGGTGATGTATTGTCATGTCACAAAGCCACATAATTAAAGGTGGGGCTACTGACGGGGCATTTCAGGAGCAGTGTTTTCTGTTGGAGAGAGGAGCTTCTGTTGGAGTGGACCTTTTAACTTTCAAGACCCTACAAAACACTGAAGGAAAGGGGAGCAAAAAAATATAGCCTTTGTCATCGTCACTACCTGAAGCCCAGATAATAAGATGTATTAAAACTCTACGTAAAAACCCAATGCTGTACACTTTGTTTTGAGTTTAAATACCTTTCACTATGTCAAACACGTGTGCTATAATATTTGAACAGGCCATGGAAACATCATGAAACATATCCACGGCCTGAAAATTAGTTTTCATGGCTGTTAAGCAGCATTGATTAATCGTCACACAAAGCTCACACACACCATGAAAAAAATGAATGCTACGAAGCAGAGATAAATAGCTTTTATTTTTGTGCCTGTCACAAACGATGATAACTCATACTGTCACAAACAATTCACAGTGCTTCAGTGACTGGAAACCTCCAGAAGCGGCGGTGCAATGAACACATGCTATGGAAAATGTAAATGATGAGAAGAAGTCGAGAGCTACTGCCAAATATCACCAAGATGAAGTTAATCGATGAAATGTAAAAGAGGGCATGCAAAGACCTGCGTCATGATGGTGGAAAATCAAAATAAAATACATATTACAAAAAATTCTGAAGGTCTGGATGAGAAGCGAAGCTGTTGTAAGAGGCCACATCACACACAGAGTCCCACTTGTTCATGTACTGATGAGGCCTGTAACTAATATTTGGCAGCAGATTTGGCCACAAACTCAATCACTGAATCGTTGTCATGGCAGCATACGTATCTAGCCCTCAGTTCTTGCCCCCTGATGTGGAGGCAGCGGCACAAATCGTTGACTTCCTCAGCTCGATTTTCATCGACTGGCTCTCGGCCCGCGACTCTAACCTCGTCACCGTCGACACGCCCAGAACTGCCTTGCTGCACGGTTTCATACCTTTTGACATAGGGATCCGTGTGGCCGCGCTCCGAGCTGACTGCACATCCGAACTGGGCTGGAAAAAAAAAAAAAACAACAGAACAACATGAGGAGAAGATTTGAATCATAGAAACACAAAAACATAGAGTTGATCTTTTTTGTTAAATGTGTTGACAAGTGAGCTCCTCAGTAAGCATGGTTTTGGTTAGCCCTCTTCCAGGATCAGACGTAACTCAGACATCTCACTGTGTGTCTCATGAACTTTGTTAAAAGGAAGAGTGTTGAAAGTACGAACAAACATGATAGCAGGCGATCATCTTAGCAACTTTTAAGATGGGAAAAACAATGCCAGACAGGTGCACGACTTGCTCAAAGAAACTGTCTTCACTCTTTGATTTACGTTAATACAAAACATGTAAAAACCGCGAATGCTGCACAACTGTAAACCAACATGTGACAACGCCCAGTGGTTTGTGGACTACGGTTTAGAGCCTCAAGTTTGGCATCACGATCTTGTTTTTTTGGAGCCAGAAGTGAACATATTTAGGCAAGATGATGGTGCTTTATAGGATACCCTGATTGGATCCAACTGAGAATTTAAGGACACACTGTGGTAGCGACTCGCCAATCACGCTGAAGCATACCCTGCTTTATCATCTATTTTACTCTAAACGGGACAATAATTTGAAAAAAAAGAACATCATGCTGTGTTGAAGACGACTTGAAACTAGAGATTGAGACTACTCATAAGCTTAAATACAATCAGACTAAACTGGTGGTCTCGCCCCCTGCTGGCCATTAGAAGGAATGTAGGCTTAAGTCACTTCAGCATTAGCTTCACTTTGCAGACCAGATAGCAAGACAGAAAGAAACCAATTTGGGAATTGTAATTTGTCTGGAACCTCTAAGTTCTCTTTTGGTTTTCAAGTGGCATCGGGCCAAAATGTCTCCGGACGCAATTGGATAGACCTACAACCATCCAACCAAAAAAACACGTGATGTGGCGTCAAGCTAGCTAACATGGCATCAGAAACCTAAGCCCACAGATTTGGCTGGTTCCCAGGCTAGCATACTCCAAAACCTCCCATACAAAAGGCTTGAACCCAGAACCTATTTTCTTTAAGGGAACCATCACACCACCAAGCTTCGTCCTTTTCTCACCTTATAAGTTGCTAAAAATATTCCCTAATATCCAGTGTGTTTCTGTTGAAGGCTTTGTCTGGTCTTGCTTTGACTGTCAGGAAAATCCATCCACCGTGCCCCAAATCTGTCTTTTGGCTAATGATCTGTCATAATTGATTTTAGAAAGTCTTGATGAAAACCATGTGAAATGTGGCCTAAACCACATTTGGAGGTGCATTAATGGGCGGCAGTGTTGCTTTTCAAATCGGATTTTTGTCTTTTGCATCACCTGCAACGCAACACACAAGAACGATGTTAAATCCAGAGGTGTGTATAACAACCACGCAGAATCCACGCTGCAAGTAGCAGAATTTGTCTGGTGCAACGGAGAAGATCTACTCCCCGACATAATGGGAGGCAAGATAATAGAGTTCTAATTCTTGTGCGTCCTTGTTGGAAAGCGGGGCTACCAGCATACGTAGTGACTGACGCCTACGGCGATACCACAGCTACATTGAGAGTCTTTAAGATGTGATTTGAGGAACAAATCTGATTTGCCTGCACTCTGAACAAAGCCCAAGTGTTCGAAATATCCAAGTTACTGATGGTCCTGAATCAGGGCTGGAAACTTGTGATTTGGCGACCTGAAAATCATCAAATCAAAGCTTACTTTGACATGCCATTTACATGTTGTGTAATATTATAGTTGTGAGGCTTCTTATCTATACATTCAACTTTCAAATACAAATTCAGCACTTGTTGGCCGTGTTTGGTTAAAAGGGGTGAATTTGTAAGTTGGTAAATTTGTGTCCCTCTATACAAGAGCCTTCAAAAGGCCTCTCTGTGATGTGGAATCTGAAGCATGTCAGATCATTCCAGTGTTAGTTCATACCAGTGAGGTCGTGTGTTTATAAATCCACTGTTTTATACCTGGAGAGAGTGCTAGAAAGATCAAGGGAGCACGCACCACCTGTTTTCATTTTGAAACATTTCAGAAGCAACTGCAATGTAAAAGATTAGACACAATTCAGATATTCTATTCAACATATTCAGAAAGAACTAAAGGCAGAGGATGTTAAAAAATCTCCAGAGCTCTCACCACTGACTGTGTCGGCCTGGACGATGCAGAGGTGATGGGTGTGATCGTTATGCTGCTTGTCATTTTGCTCAGAGTCGTCTTTCCCGTCGATGGTGTTCGCGGGGAGCGGAGCACCGTTCCTGTTGGCATTTCCTTGCTGCTTTCTGAGCCAAGACCGAGCGTCATCACTGGACTACTGCAGCCCTCAGAGGGCCTCTTAAACTGTGAACCCAGGTGGATGTGGATCTTGTTGTCCTCCGTCGTGATGATGTTGCTCTTGCCGTTGTATTTCCTGTAAGATGCTATCCCAGGTTGCTTCTCTGGGGTCATCTTGATCACTGTGCGGCCTGTGGTGATGTTGTGCGGTTCAGGTGAAGCACACGCCTCAGCCACAGGAGTGGTGCTGACAGTGATGATGGACACTGGCGACGGAAGGTTGTCAGAGCTGCAGCTGTTAGTCTTCTCTGGACTCTTGGCGCTGGAGATGGTGGTTATCTTAACCGGAGATTTAGCCCGATCAAGATCACAGGCTTTGCTCTTGGAGCTCAAGGTTGTGGTCTTTGGGACGATTGTGATGCGAGGTTTCTGGAGGCCGAGAGTTGGGATGATAGTGGTGCTGGAGAAGAAATCCTCAGCTCGAGGGCTGGTGATCTCCAAGGTGGCAGTGCTGTTCTCGGGATCCGGGGTCACTCTGATGCGGAGTGGCTGTCCTGGCTTTGGGGACATGGTCATCTCAGGTGGATGGAGCAACGATGCCCCGTTGGTCTTCTCAGGAGTTGTCTGAGTGAGAGTGATGGCATCCTTCTTCTTCATCCAGGGTATCCAGGATTTTCCTGCCCCGAATTCTGCTGATGCTGGAGGGTATCGATCAAGAACTGCTGGCTTTTTTAGCCCCTGTTGTCTGAGGTTGCTCATTAAGTGGTTCTCCTCGAGGACTGATTTCCGGATAAAGCCTGCCGCCGTGTCATCCTCAGCTGGCTCACTTGCCATCACATCTGTCTGCACTGCTGTGGAGGTAACTGGGACATTGACCATCCTGCTGCCGTTCATACTCGGCCTCAAGGCGCGACTGTATCTCTTGGTGGCTTCCAGCTCCTTGGTAAGGTTTGCAACTTCATGGCTCATGCTCTTCTTTTTCTCCTCCTCTTCCATGAACCGCTGCTGGAGAACAGAATAATCCACCTGCAGCTGGGAGAGCTGGTCCTCCTTGTTCATCAGTTCATGGATTTTCTCCTTCAGGGCATGAACGTCCACCTGCAGCTCTCTGGTTTTTGCCTCTTCCATCTTGCAGCGAATTCTGAGCTCAGCCTCCGGACACATGACCTCGCCTTTCTCAATGGCCTTGTTTCTCGCGATCTGACTTTTCATGTCCTCCAGCTGCTTCGAGAGAGCGTTTGCTTTGTCTTGCTCTGTTCTGAATTTCTTCTCCAGCAGATCGTACTCATCCTCTGTTTTCATTAAATCTCCCTCCACCACCTCAAGTTGTTTGAGCCTGCTCTTCAGTCTTTCGATTTCTAGCGTGAAATCTTTTATTTTGTTGTCTTCGTCTGGATTTCTGCTACTATCCTTGTTGGCCCACTTTCTCTGCATATCTTTCTCCGTCTCCTCAAGCCCTTCCATTCTTATTTTCATGCCGCTCAGCTTGGTATTCAGCTCCCGACACCTTTCCTCTTCACTTGCAAGTTTAGTTTTCAACTCGTCTTTCTCTTTGACGAGAGTTGTCACTTTGAACTCCATTTCTGATTTGAATTTGAGCAGTTTTTTGCTCTCCTCGATCAGCTTCTCTGTGACCTCCGTGACCTTGCCCTGCTCTGCTTTGAACATCTTACTCAAATCGTCACTTTTCTGTTCTTCCTGTTTAAGTCTCTCCGCCATGTTTTTTCTTTCATCCACCAGTATAACCGTAAAGGACTTCAACTTCATGAGATCGTCTTTGAGGACCATTTCTGCCTTCTCAAACTTCGACTCTGAGCTCTCTAGTTCTTTCATCTTTGTTTTCACCGTCTCCAGCTCACCGGCCAGATCCTTCACAACACGTTTCTCTTTTTCCAGATTTACATGAAGCTGGGAGCACTCCGTTTTGCTCCGGTTGAAAGCCCCCTCTAGTTTTTCGAGCTCAACCATCCTCTTCTGCAGTTTGTTCACCTCCAACCTCAGCTCCTTGCTGTGGTTCTCCTCATCCTGTAGCTTCTTCTTCAGCTCCTTGCACTGAGTCTCGGTCTTAATTATCTCCTCGTCCTTGCCCTCCATCTCCAGCACTCTCTTCCGCAGGTTCTCTAGCTCGGCCATGAGAGACGAATTCCCGCAGTCCCCTTTGCTGATCTTCTCCCTCAGTTCCTGCAGATCTTCCTCTGATTTATGCAGGACCTTGTTGCTCTCCTCCAGCTCTTCAATCTTTTGTGCCAGTCCAGACAGCTTCAGTCTCAGCTGTCGGCTCTGGGACTCTTCGTTGACAAGCTTGGCAGTCATCTCCTCGTGTTCCTGTGCAAACTTTGCCGCTTTATGCTCCAGCTCGGCCTCCAGCTTCAGGACCTTCTGGTCGTCCTCCTTGGCGGCGTCGCTGACCGCTGCCAAACGCTGCTCTTTCTCCTGCAGCTTCTGAGTCAGGTCCTGGACCTTCTGGCTCTGTTGGTCGATCTGCTCAATATGCAGCTGCCGCTCGTCTACCAACATCAGGGCAAAGGACTTTAGCTTCACCAGCTCCGCTCTGACCTTCTCCAGCCTCCTGCTGTGGTCCTTGTCCTTACGAGCCTGGTAGGCCTTTTCCTGCTCCAACAGCCTTTTGAGTCTGGGAACCAAACAGAAGAAATACAATAAAAAAAATGAGTTGGTCTTAATATCAAGCATGCTTTTTAACAGAATAGGACTGGGTTTAAGAAATATATTTTCTGATTCAAATCAATCTGCATTGAACGAGCCAATATTGAGTCCTGAGATTGACCTTTTAACATAGGCTATGCCGTTTCCCTTGGATGCATTTCACAGCATGCAACTTGTATTTGTTCAGGTGCCACAGCGTCACGTCAGAAGTCTGTGTAACTGTACACATGCACAATGTAAGTGTAACCTATGGGAAAAATACCCTTTCAAGCATTTATTTTATTAGATTTGACTGGTGACTCTGTCTATGTGAGCCTGAAATAACTGCTCGGGGGCATAGCCAAGATCACTGCAGAGTGGTGAGTCTTGCCTGAAAGGTGCACTTCATAAACTCTGAAAGCTCCATCGATTTGCACGGTAAAGAGAGAGGACATCGACAGAGACTTCATGATGCATTCGAGTGCATCTTGTAAACTCAGAAATCTATATTTGAATGGCCACAAAGGTTGTTTAAAACAGGAAAGTTTGCTCTTTTTTCCCTAGATTCCTTTTTTAAAGATTTATTATTAGATCATTAAGAATATTTAATTTGTGCATTGAAAAATGAATATGGATTAAAATTAGACTTAGAATTATCCTTAACCAAATCAGAAATCGTAAGGGAACCTCGTCAGTCAATTCAGGTAATCAGCGTCATTGATCAATGTAGATTACACCAATCCTGACTTAATTTTACACCAGGGTGTTTGGAAATGCAAACATGAAGAGCGTTATTTTGTCTGTATCCTCCCATGACCCTAGCTGACAGTACGTGGTAACCTAACCTTGGGTAACCTTAAAAGATGCACATCTCTCAAGCAGTCAGACCAGTCTCAGAATGAGAGCTTTAACCACCTGATCCTGGATGTGGAGGCAGGCAAGCAGAATAAAAGGCAGCAGCAGGATAAGCGAGGGAACAAAGGGAATAAAGAAAAGAGGCAGATAAGGGCTTGAACTCGAGTAATTCTCTCTGACGGGGCTTATCCTGTCCTGTCTAGAGTTCAGTAAAGGGAAGAATTATGGCTGCAGGTCAGGAACTCCACTAATGCGCAGGCGTGTTGAGTTGGGAGCTTTTGGGCTTTAGTGGTCTGAAAGTACTGACAGAATTTCATTTATATGGGTGGCAATGGGCTTTATGATGGTCAAAAGTTGATTCAGAGGCTGTCAAAAGTAAAATTGTTGACCTAATATTGCATATATCCTATTAATTAAGGAATTAAGGAAATTAAGAGTTTTCAGAGCACCAAAAACACTGATCACAAGTGATAAAAAAACAAACTCTGTAATGTGTAGGCTCGGACAAAAACTGAACATCTAGAATGTGTTTCTGTATCAAAAGCAAAAATCGTACAGACAGAGTATAGGAATTATTGAATCGTACAAATGTGGGGAACGTCAGACACTTTCAGTCAGTCGCTCCTCTAAAGAATCATGCTGTTGCCCTAGTTGTACATGAAAAGTTGTACATGGGAGTAGCCAATAAGTGCTAAAGAATGAAGGCAGAGAGCTTGAGGGAGAGCTTCAAATGCTGACTACGTTCTCACCCACATACACCTGGTGAATCACTGCATGAAGAAAGTGCGAATGTCAGATTGCCAGTTGCGGAAAAGTTACGAAAAATGTACCAATTCAAAGATCAGAATGGTTTGGGCACAGTTCCCCTGCCATGCCATCACACATACAGGTATTTGGGAGGCGATGACCAATCCAATGTGTTGTCAGAGGTAAAAGAGGTAATAGAGGCGATGAGATTGGACCGTCGTTCGGGTTATCGCTCAGAAATGTTTTGCCACAGTGAGGTGGTTCGAGGCTTTGCAGGAGCCTGCAAACAACCGCCCTTTAATGAAAAATGACAGGAGCTCCAAATATGCATTTTTTAATTTCCTGAGCCATGAAAAGGGCCCTGGGAGAAGATCACTGTGGAGATGAAAGTTTTCAAAGTTTTTGTTTATAGTGTGCCGGATCTCTTGGCCGGAGCACAGAGATGTAATGACGCAACGTGTTCGGAATAAAAGAGATAAATATTAACCATCCATATCTTCTCCTGTGGCGTTTGTTTGCACCTCAAACAGATGAAAACTACAGATGAAAAATAGCCTTTTGATTAATGCTGGCATTTTTACTCATGTATCACCATGTTTTATTAATTTGCACTTTCCCGTCTCAAATAAACTAAACTGAAAAGTATAAATTGTGCGGAAATCTGACGGATTTGTCATTTCGTATTGCATTATTAAAGAGTAAATTAACACTGGGCTGAAAAGCGGTAATTTGCTGCCCTCTCTGGTCAAAAGTTTCAAGTCCGTCAGAGCTGCGGCTGAGTGTGGTCACGAGCGTCCTCTGTTACACCTGTAAACACACCCAACAGTGATGTCAAGTTAAACCACCAGAGGTCAGCAAAAACAAGATTTTCAAGAAGCGTTAAGTTGGTCTTTAAAGGACAAGCAAATTCCGCCTCATGCTGATTTTGCCAAACATCTGATCTCAGGTATGTTATTTCTTGTAGTCTCTTTTTCCTCTCCTCTCTGTGAGGAGCAGGAAGCGTACATTTTTCACTCAAATTCAAACATTTACAACTTGTACTCTTTTCCCCGCTTTGCATCAGCTTGAGTGAAATTGCCACTGATTTTATCCACTCTCGTATTTTCCACTGACTTTACAAGCAATTGTGCCACATCCAAAAAGCAAATTCAGTTTTTTTCAGACAGCTTACTACTGTACCTGGTTAAGTGAGAAGCCTCAAGTTTAAACTTGCATCCGCCGACCAAACTTCTGTGATAGAGTGACAGTGTGAGGCACTGCAGAGCTGCCAACACAGTCCTGAGAATTCAACCTGCCACAGTTAATGTCCTGTTGATGTTTAACTAATCTCTGTGGGAGTCTGTGAGAGAGAGTCTGCTGCAGTTTCTCCTGCATGTGGGTCAAGCTCAGTCCCATCAGACGCTCCAACACACAACCAGGTCTCAGCACTGCACAACAAGTGTCCTTTAAGTTTGAATCAAAAAACAAGTCCCACAGTTCAGCTCAAAACGTCCTCCCTCGAAACTCCACCGCTCAACTTACCAACCAGTTGGGATGCAGGGCAGGTTGATCCATATCTGACAGTGTTTTTTTTTTTTTTTTTTTTAAAGCTGAGCAGGAGCCAAGCTGCTGCTGCTGCTGCTGTTGCTGCTGCTGCTGCTGCTGAGACTCAGGGTCAGAGAGGGAAGGAAGGAGGGGCTCGACTCCGCAGGGAATTAGCCATCACATTCCTAACATGTCATCAGCGGACAATGAAAAAAGGTGAAAGTTGTGCTAAAACAGCACCGCTCCGCTGGCGGGTGATGTCATCCACTCCTCCATATATGGCCGAAGAGGCCCTGCCCTTGTTTGGACACTGAGGAGGAGGGGTCCAACCCACAGGGGGGGAGGCTTTCAACAGCTTCTCCCTTCTTATTTCTCCCTGTTCTGGTCTCCCTCTGGGGAGGAGGGACGACCAGGCAGCAGGTGACATAACACATGAAGCCACTTCAAATCTCTCTCTTTCTTTCTTTTTTTTTTTTTTCTTTTCCTAAAATGTTGCTCCACTTCGACCTAACTGTCTCCTGTCCGTCTCGCAGCCCGCGGTGTTCCCATAGAAACGAGGCGACAATGCAAAGCGAGAGTTTTTTTGTTTTGGAGAGGACAATGCCAGACTCGCACAGCCTTTCTCATTATAATCCCCCTGTATCGTGCAAAGGGAGAAGACATGGATATAAATTCTCCATAGCGGCTGGATTGTATGTGTGTGAGATCATAGCTTCAGACAGCAGAGGAGGCCTGTGGTTAGCATCGCAGAGGCTCCTAAATGAGCCAAATATGAGCAGTGCAAAGAGCTTACAGCTGCAGAGGCTGCACTGCTCTCCATTACTGCAAAGACATGGCACACATGAATATAACCCGGATGTGTGAGCACTTTACATTCATTGCTGTGGCTTACATACTTGCACTCATGTTGGCTGCCCGTAATCCCGAAAAATGTGGCGTCGATTGAAATCCACATTTCAACTCTTGCTGAGTAAAGCCTCTAAGTTATCTTCCATTATTTTCCAGCGACATGGCTGGTGGTTTTTGAAATTCAGAAATAGAAACAAATGACGACGTGTTGTAGAAGTTAAAAAGCACTCATCCACAGGAGAACATCTTCTCCAGTCATCTTCAATCTATTAAATAATGTAGCTTTTGCAGGTAGATTTATCTCTCATTTATAAACCTTTCTCTATGTTAATCTTGTTATTGATGTTCAAATGTATAAGCAGAGAAGAGGGAAACCCTCCCTCTGAAAACACAATAAACTGAGTAAGAAAAGGCCACAGTTAGAAAAACAAACCGTCACTTTGGTCGACTACAGACTTAATATCTTAATATCAACTACTGGACTGATTGCCATGAGATTTTGAACACACACTACAGGTGTCCAGAGGATGAAGTCTACTGACTCTGTCAATCCCTTTGTGTTTCATCTAGCGCCGTCATCATGTCACTTTCTCGTCATACTTGTGTCGAATATCCGCAAAATAATGACAATCCCGTCACACTCTGCTGTAATTTGTTTTTAGGGCTCACATGGATGAGTCAATAAAACCTGGAAACGTCTGGTCAGTATAACAGGTGAGCAGTTCTCACTGGAGTAGACGGTGCGATCTTGGGGTCCAGTATCCATGTGTTCTTACACATCAGTGAGAGACAATTAGCATAAATGAGCATGCTAAGCTACTAAACTAATGTTTAAGTGAACATGAACATCAGCATGTTATTGTCAAATAACGCCAATGTACCTTGTTCACTATCCAGTTTTAGCATGCTAGCATTTGCTAAATAGCCTGAAACATAGAATACAGCTGAGACAGATGGGAATGTCATTCATTTTGCAGGAAATCCACGTACGTTTTAAAGTAACAAAAGGGATTTGGCCTGAACAGAATGGGCAAAAAGACCGACTGACCGACATCACAATCCACTAAGCCGGGCTGATAGCATGGATATTGACGATCAACTCTGTCTCTTCAGGTCTTTGGAGAATATCTCATTTTGCTGTGGTTTGATCAGCTATGACCTGTGACTTGACCAAGGCTTAACCTGTTGTTAAAGGACCTGTTTGTAAGAAAAACATATTTTTGAGTCTCACTCTCAACTTGTCAGAAACGCATTGGAATGGCGGCTGACCCGTCTTACAATCCCAAAATGAGGCGAGTGGAATGCGACTCTCACTTCTCGACTTTTCTTACAACTAGGACCTTTAAACCTCCATTTTAGCAGCCGTTCCCACTCTCAATGCGTCAAATACATAAAGAGCGGGAAGAGGTCCATGTCAGGAGGAGTTCGGGGTGGTTAGACCCAAGATTTCGCCCAGGAGAGAAACCAAAATGTCAGTTCCGTAACAAAATGTACTCATTTATACTCAAGCCGTGCGATTTAAATGTAGTTTTACGACTGTGACTGTTTCACAACGTTAACAGTCTAAAATTCATATGTGAAATACTACTTGCCTAGTTTTGATTATTTTGAAAGCGTAAACCTGACGTTGCTTCTTTATTCCTGCTAACCTGACCACCGAGCGTGTGAAAAAGTGACGCTAGAGGTGTTAGCGACAACATATGGCTTCAACTGATGACGAAGTTGGGAGTGAGAACATATTTTTTTTTTACACCAATGAGTGGATTTGGATATAAAAACCTTGCAAAGTGTCTTAAGTGTTAAATGTATGTTAATCCTCACTCTTCCCTCTGACATGCAGCTGATATCGCTCCCCCTCGCTCTCAGCACGCTCGGCGTATGTCATTATAACCTCGCTGGCGGATGATGGCTGTGCAGAAAGCCTCTCTGTGCTCGGGTCTATTCATAGCCCCGGCGCTGACAGAAGCCTGTCAGAGAGGGAGAAGAGAGCCCCAAACACTCATAAAACCGAGCCAGGCTCAACCCACAGCGAACAACACGAGAGCAGGAGATGCTGATCTGCAGCTAATTATAGTTGCAATAATTAGCATCCTTATTAACATTCTGAACAGACGAGTCAACAAGAACGCTTTGACGCCGCGGAGGCACATTTGTTGTCGGGGGGGATAAAAACAGGATTTTCTTTTCGGGCTGCATTTGAACATGAATCAGAATGATCCACCGCCGTGAAATTACAGAGAAACAAACCTACATTTTTCCGAAGACAGACATGGTTTACTGGGTAAAAATCGTAGCTTCTCGAACCACACAAACCCCTGCCAGACTGGGATCAAGCACTTAGAAAGTCACCGTCCCCGAAGAAAAAGCTCCCAAACTTGAGCCGAGGATACTGTTGTGTGTCCTCGTGCAACCTAAAAGTGAAGTTTAAATGCTGCTAATTGAAGCCGGAAATACGTTTAGAGAGAAGCGTAATTTCAGAGGAAACATTCTGAATGGAACAAAATGCAACTGAGTAGGATTCTGAGGTGCAGCAGGGCTCTGAGTTAATGAAAGCAGTCCTCTGGCGTATTTGTCCGTGACAGCTGTTTTTGCAAACAGAGCGTCTAATCGTGCAGCGGGATCTGGGCTGGGAGTGACATCACCCTGTGTGTGTGTTCAGGGTCGACTCATTCGCTCGTGATATCACCTGCAGTGAATCTGCACGCTGACTGCAGTCGACAGGAATGTGTTATCAGAGCGAGCCGAGAGCCCGAGAGCAGGGCCGGACCACAACAAAGACGGGAGGAGCTGGATGTCGACTCCCAACATCTCCACACACTCTAAATTGACCCTAAGAAAACCTCTCCAAACTGAATAATCTACCAAGGACCCAACATTAAAGCAGTTTTAACATTAGCGACGACACTTCTCGTGACCTGCAAATAGCGCCAAATCAGCCGTAGTGAAAAAAGTATTTAGACACTGAAGTACAATTACTAATAATCACTGTGAATCTACTCCACTACAAGTAAAAGTCCAATAATAAATTAAAAGTGTGCAAGTATTATCTGTCAAATACGTGTAAAATATCATAAATAAAAGTACTAATTGTGTCTCGCTGGAGCAGGGAGCGTGGACCTAAATGCTTGAGACAGCAGGGAGGAAATGCAATAGACAAAGGTTCTGTAAAGACCACAGCAATGCCAGGAACAGGCAAACAGGCAAACATACACGTAATAAATAATATATTGCTTCTTTACTTTTAGGCCCAGATCCAGAGTTTCTCCAATCTTTCAGAGGCCGAGATCCTAACTGTTAAATACTTTAAAACCACTGTGTGTAGAATTTGTACATTCCTGACTTTTGTGGCCACCAGCGGTAAGAAAATCTCCATCCCTTCTTCACGACTGCACACAATTTTCAAAAGGAATGTCTAGGTTTTCTGCGAACTAAAGTAATTCAAATGCTCCTCTGCGGCTCAGAAACCTGTAGGGTTTAACTGAGTGGTGGCGGTGCATTGTGCTGTGCGTGCTCGATGGTCTGATGTGACACGATTCATCACCCTTTACCATCTTCCGAGACCGCCACGCTCTGGGTCTTATCTGAGCGTTCGACGACGCAAAAAACAAACACGCATCGTCTAATGGTTTGCGAGGACAATGATTTTTTTTCATCATACATTTTTGGCAAACACATGAGGGTTTCTTAACGTTCATCACATACGGTGGGAGATGGCAACGCTGTGTTTTCATGACAGCAGTGTGTGCGTGTGTGTGTGTGATCTCAGCAGATCTGTACTAACTTGCCTCCACCAGGCTCAGATTGGCATCTTGAGTCCACCTCTGCTGTAGATGCATCGCACCAGTTTTGATGTTTATAAATCCGTTCATTACGTTCTCTCTTTCACTTTTTTTGGCTACTGAAACAACCTGTAAATGTGACTCATCATCACTTTAAAACGTCGATATTGTTTGCAAACAATATCGACGTTTTAAAGTGATGATGAGTCACATTTACA
>OMLP01023877.1:0-11383 GCA_900302685.1 Spondyliosoma cantharus | reverse complement strand
GAAATCGACAGCTGGGCAGGCTGATACGGGATGGAGGTGTGTGTGTGTGTGTGTGTGTGTTGGGGGGGGTCCTGACAAAGGAACAGGTTATGGGCTATTGGATCTGAATGAGGCCAAAGTTCGCCGAGGCTGCAGGTCTGGATGAAAGCAGGCCGTGACTCAGCCACAGAGAATCCTGGCAGTGAAGTGGTAGCAACCACGCTCCTGCAGCCTCTTATTAATAGTTGTTTCAGGGGAGATGCCAAAATCTGCCACGTGTCAAAATCACAGGACGGTCTACTTTCTGACGGTGGGATCGGTGAACTGGAAGAGTCACTGGGAGAACTGGTGGGCGAAACTAATGCCAAGACAAGCCTGGAGCGGCAGCTGGAGGCCTGGGCTCTGAGAGGGTCTAGACGAGGGTCTGGAATCTGAGCTGCCCAGGAGCTTTCATATTGGCTAATACACTCAGATATACACAGAAGCTTATTGTTGCCATGGCAAAAAAAATAAAAATGGATCACTATCACATTAACATGTGAAAGATTTATCAATATGACAAGCTGCTTTAACGTTGTTACGAAATACAAGCTTATTAATAACAACATCTGATATAACAATATTATATTATTAATATGATAACTAAATGTTATAACATAAAGAATTTAACAAAATAACAAGATATCTTTATATTCTAACGTGATATCAGATCTTAAATTTACCAAAGGATCAATAAAGTATCTATTTTTAGTATCTTAAACATTTCAGGTTATAACATGAAATGTTTTACGCTTCAACTGCGTTATAGAATGAAGCATTACATGTTAATGTTATGATATAAAACATTTCACATTATGACAAGATATTATGTTGTTATGTTAGAATAATGTTTTCATGTTATAACGGGAAACATTGCATATGATAACTTCATGTAAGATAGCCTCCCATTATAAAAGCTATCATGTTGTAACATGAAACTCTTCAGGTTAAAACGTGAAAGATTTTACATTATAACAATTTAAGTTATGTTAAAATACACTATAAAGTAATGGTATAATGACAGTTTACCGTAACAAGATGATATCTTGTTATAATGTGAAGATATCTAGTTAAAATGTTAAACAATTTATGTTATAACATTAAGTTATCACGTTATAACATGAAACATTTCATACTTCATATATAACACAACTCTATGTTAAAACAAAACATTTTAACTAGCTATCTTCACATGATAACAAGATATTATATCGCCAAGTTATAACGTAAAACATGAAGACGTTCTTTGATATAATGTGATAAGTTTGCATTACGTAAAAATGTGAAAATATCTCGTTGTAAGGTTAAACCAACTTGTTATGACAAATAAACTTTTCACGTTATAATGTGAAATTGTTTATAAAAGAACACACTGCCGAAGAAACACACAGCAGTGACAGAGGAAGTATTCAGATCCTTTAGCTGAGGAAATATCCGAAGAACTTGAGCTTCTGTTTAATAACTTCTGCAAGTCAAAAAGTGAGTAAACAGTCTGTAAATAGAGACAGTTTGTTTACAGAGTTGTGTAGACGCTTTCTTCCAGGTTGCCAAGTGTTACATTAAAATGTTTTGCAGGTTTCATTTGAACCAGGTCTCCACATGCCAATGCGATGTCGCACTGAGTCCCAGGCACGCAAACGGATCTGTGTAAACAGTTTACCTTCACAAGAGAGGAGCTCTGAGTCATTTCACAGAGTGACCTTATCAGCGTTACGTCGTGACGAAGAAGAACAGTCAAGCACTGGTGATAGGTTCCACTTTGAGGGTTTGAACATCGCTAACAGTCCACTCTGCTGGTGCGAACACAACCGGTGACCTACATGACGTCTTGGAAATGGAGATACTTGAGAAAACCAACAGTTCCTTTAATGTTTTGTTATCTTAAAGCAACACTGATCCAGCTTGGATTTAAGGCTGGTGTCGGGATGCAGGGAAATTAAATGGTCAAATGGGATCAGCTGGCCAAACCACAGGAAATTAGAGATTGTTGTGCTTAAATCTTTAAAAAGACCCGTCTCAACCACAACATCCCAGATCAAGCTGCTGCACTCCATTGCTGTTTGTTTTCAGATCAGACACGGTGCAGGACTCCAGGAAGACTACTCTGTGTGTACATCATTGATGCTTGATCACAGTCAAAGTGTATGGACAGTTTTTGCCTATGTCAAACTTTTAATATGAAGATGTTGACTGGCTTGTTGCTTGTCTGTCTGTATGTCTGTCTGTCTGTCTGTCTGTCTGATTACTTTTGGACAGATGTTGGCAGCATGATAGCGTCACAACCGTGCAGGATCTAGCCCCAAAACTTAACATGCGTGCAGATGTCATCAAAATGAAGCTGATTTTGAGGATGGGTGTGGTCTGACCCATGGGGACTGACTCCTAATGTAAAAATGTAGTAATGGCTATTGAGTATTCATGAATCTGAACGGTCTCTTGTTAGTATCTGGCCTTGTTGTGCTTTTTTTTTTATCTGCAACTGCTTAATGCCACGGTATATAATAATATTTCAGATAACCATGTGCATCGAACTTTGATGTGTTTCTCTCTTCCTTGTTTCAACCTAACAAAGCCGGGTTTCCCAGTTTGGTGTAAACAGAGCTTGACTGGTCTGCAGCCCCCTTGACCTCAACTCCATGAACTTTAAAACTGCCTGCGAGCCAGATCGGATCACCCAACACCAGTGTTTGACCTCGCTAATGCAAATCCCAGCAACCAGGTTTCAGCATCTTAAACCAGAAGAGTGGAGGCTCTCGTAACAGCAGTTGGGCCCATGCCCATGGTTTTGGAATCGCGAGTGTAATGCTCTCGTGTCCAAGGACACGACCGACCCATGATTATAATGTAGTTTACTATCTAAGCTTTTGATAAAAGGGCTGTAAGCATGCACTGACCAACTGGACGTGTACATGTATTTTGAGGCTTTAAAAGATTTGCTTACATTATGATTTCTGGCGACCATCGCAACCTGATGAACGTTGCTTGAAAAAAGATGTTTCCATCCGCACGTCAAACTTCTATGGGACAAATGTATGTAGCCCAAAAATACAACCCACTAAATAAATTGTAGATTGCATCTTTCATCCTCCAAGGGTAAAGATATTTATGGAGACGCGATGAGGCTAAACTGGGCTCTCTGATTTACGCTTCAGCCCGGATAAAACCTCAGACAGCTGTGGCCTGTGGCCGACACGCGAGACCTACAGTGGATAAGTGGTAGAGGCGGTATGTTGGCAGCAGGGTGTCTTACTGGTTGGAGTGGGGAGCTCATGCAGTAAAGAGAAGGTCACAGGTTTTGACCCCCGAATCAACAAGCGTCTCCAAAGCGTAACATTATTCCCAATAAAATGTTTGTCTGGAGCTGTGTTTTAAGAATTCAGACTTCTATTAGTTGTTACTTCTCACAGGAAATGCTGACAAATCAATTTGAGTAAAAAAGGCTTGCTAGCAGAGTTGCTCTGGGACTAGCACAGTTTGTCAGCCCAACACTTTGGTCCATGGATGAATTGTCAATACATTTGTCTAGACATGTCTTTCCAAAATCACTAACAGGTCAAAACGATTCTAACCTATTGTTTCATGACTCAATTTGGATTAGCATGCTAAAGCATGTTCACATGGTGTTGCTAGCTTTAGCATGATGACATTGCAACATTCACATGTTACGTTCAGACGTCATGTTAACATATTTCTGTTGGCAGTACAAACGTATCCTTGTGTCAGTTCTGCTTGTGTTTTGTCCAAGTGGTGTTGCTGTACCAAGATGGCGGGCGCCCCTCGCCCATCCGCTCCTCAGATCGGGTAAAGAGAGAAATGTCAATCATCCGTTCAACTGTCCGAACATAAACACTGAAATGTATCGCTGTCCTTCGACCCTGAGCTGGACGCTACGCGGCAGACGCAGCTGTTTGTTTGGTGAAATTTTAAAAGGGGGTATTTTTAGGGCCTCCCCACTTGTGTCCAGAGTCCAACAAGGGGAAACTCCAGGGCTATCACTTTATGATCCATCAGCAATCCCGCGGATGCCTGAACATCCATTTTACTTCACAGCTGCAGCTCCCACACTCCTCCGCAACACGGCTCGTTGTAAACAATTCGCCGCCGACTGTTTATCACGCTCGCCTAAAACCCCTCAACAGTCGTTAAGTAAACAGAGGTCATGTACGGTCAGTCCCTGTGACAAAAACATCCACTGGATCAGGTTTCGTTGTGTTTGTTTCGGCTCATATTGTGATGATATTATGAGCCCGCCGTGGGGTAAATATAGGTCATTAGCATCTCTGGACTCCAGCAACACGAGCCTCTAATTTCTGTCATTCCTTGTTCATTATCTCATGGTTAAAAGCAAGGATGGCATCTGCGAAACTGGCTTACATTTAGCTGCAAGTGTTTGTTAGCATTGGCGACAATTAGCTGGATTAAAGTCGGGCTATTTACATGATTTGACGGCATCATCACCTGCTTCCAGAGGAATTTACATTAAAGAAATGCTCACAAAGGTGGGACTGTAAAGGCAGCAGGCCGCTTTGGCAATGTTTTGCGTGTCAGCTTCGGCTTTTAAACGTGCTGATTAATATGATGTCTGATACGAGATGACTTCAATGCGTCTGTGCAGAGCTCCCTGTCTTGCAAGTTGGCTGCTGTCCAGAATCTCCAGCTCAGCTTAGTCCTTGAAACTTAGTGCTTTTCGTGTGCAGCATGATTTTGGCATGTAGACTCAAAAAATGACTATAAAAGGGAACGATCAGCTTGGTGAGGAGGTTTAAAGAGGTCTGGGGCTGTCGCTGCAACTCACCATAAGGGGGAAAGTAATGCAGTCAGTCATCTGCACTGCAACAAGAGGGCTTTAGAGTCCGCGGAGGCAGGAGGCTGTAAGTGGACGTAGAACAACTTCACGGTGGAGCCAAAACAAATATACTCCTGTCATTAATCTACTGCTTAATATTTCTGTCAAGTCTGATAAAGGATTTGTTAGATCTGCTTCGAAAGCTACGATACGGATTCAATCATGGATGCCAGCTATTCTTCGTCTGCAGGAGAATCCCACCAGCAAAATCTCTGCATTTCATTTACTTTTGTACATCTCCTCAAAATGAATCGCGCCATGGTCATCAGCACTTGACCGATCACACACATGATAATGCATTTACAATAGTGCACCAAGATAATTAAAGATAAACCATCCCCAAATCAGATATTTTCTGTAAGAGAGGATGAGAGATTTACAGTAAAATGAAGAACATTAGATTAACTCTAGCCTTCTGGGTTCATTTTAGATTGCATTACTGCATTTTATGGATTTATAAATATGACTTCCAGTACTGCAAGAAATTCTTAAAAGCTGCAGTCTGGAGAGACAGCAGGGCGGACGTAATTGTCAAGCTTTTATGTCAGATTTAGATCTAGTGATGCTGGCAACTTCTGGTGCATTATCACTGACTGAGGATCAGTTCATGAATCTTTTTGGGAGAACTATCAGTAAATAAAACGCCTCAATATTATTTAAACTCTGGAAATGCAGAGTGAAGCCCTGAGCAGGGTCCGTAGTCTTGTTACTACAGCTACCCAAGCCCCAACAATCTCCACCGGGAAGGTTGCAAATAGGGCAGGTTGTATGTTGCCTGGGAGGCAAAATCCAGGGCAAAATCAGGTGAGATGTTTGGTATGTCTGTAACCTTTGAATTAAATAATTAGTATGTTAAATGCATACTGTTTCTGGTGAGATATTACAGCATGCAAGCACTGATTACGACAAAGACATGAAAGTCCCACAATAGGCCATATCCACACAGCGGCCATCTTTCTCTGACGTCACGCTCAGGGTGGGAAGATCGAACATTGTACTGCTGTGTTCCAATAAATGTAGAGAGTCTGACAAATCATTATCATTTCACCACTTCCTGATTGATGTCCGATTACAAAGACAATGGATAGTGAAAATCTGCAGGGAGGCTGCGCCGCAGTGCAAAGTAAAACAACACATTCGTATCCATCCGTTAGCTTCCGTTAGACAACAGCTAACGTTAGCATTTGACCAGTTCCTTCCTTACATCATTGTCTGATAGCGTTACAAATTACAACAGGAAAGGCAAGACTTCATTCTAAAATATCAACCCACATCTTGGACACGGAGGAAAATAGCAGCCGTGACGACAACAACGACATGACAGACATTCGCTTTTTAAATGAGTTTATTGCTAGTGCAGGTAACCTCCACCTGCAAGGAAGCACTCAGGAAGTGACATTAAGTATGCTGAGCGTTGTCCAAAAAGATACATACATACAGCTGTTTATTCAGACAAAAGCAGATGAAAGGATGGCACGCATTTAGGCTATGAAGTGTGTAGTGTGCGATTCTGGAATCCAGATGTGCTTCTCCCATCTGGATTTTCGCGGTTGGACAACAAGAGGACACTGTTTGTTGGAGGTATTCATGTGAATGAACCAAACTGGAACACCTCTATGTTAACAGTCTTTGACCTTTGACTTTGTCTAAGTCTCAGAATTGCTCCCACCTTGGTCGCCGTAAATGACTCCGCCCACTTTGCAACTCCATAGTAACCACCTGGCGACCACACACAGTCACCATAGCAACCGTTAAAGCTCAGCTAAAACACAAGTCACACCTCATCTTCTTTGATATACTTCATTTCAGTGATTCTAGTTATACAGTAGTATGGTATAGTATCTGATCTCTTAGTCTCACATTCAATTTCTAATCGTGTGTCTCTTTACACCGCCCTGTAATTCTTTTATATCTTGTTTTACCATCTCTTGTGACTTACGTAAAGCACTTTGAATTGCCTTGTTGTTGAAAGGTGCAACAGGAATAATAAAGCGACACCCCGCTGTGGCTGAACAGGGCAGCAGTTATCCAGGCAGCTTCTCAACCAGGGTAAGAAGAGGCGGATTTAATGGGAAACCTCCACCAGCAACCAGCCAGAGGTTTGTCTGCTCCAGGATCGGCTGGCAGGGAGCCGCCGAATGTTTGGAGGTCCATTTCTATCCAGCTGAGCTCGTAAAAAAACGCGAGTGGTGAGAGAAAATCTGCGAGGTAACAGCCACTGCAGCCACAGGATGAAAAAGGTGCTTTCTGGTGAAAATGTCCGACATTGTGAGCTGCGGCACGTTGTGCTCAGGGTTTTCTGAAGAGGAAAAGTGAGCGACTGCTGAGGGTTCGGGTTCACCAGCGGGTCAAACTACCACTTAAAGAGTCGCAGTCTTGAGTGAATTCACAACAGGGAAGTTGAAATTAAAGTGAATTTCTGGTTTTGGATTGGAGGGTTATTATCGTAATCCTGATGCTCCGCATGTTTCCTGCACGGTGAAAGATCTGGCAACATAAAATACCGTTAACAAGAATATTCTGTATGAGGTTGCATGAACAGAAACCAGTGGAGTTTTCTTGCATCAGCGAGTCGTTATGGCTTTTATGAATCCACGGAAAAACCACTCGACATTGCAGGCTGAAGCACGCTGTACAGTGCTTGACTAATGTCAGTCTATCAAGCACCCGTGCCTGAAATAGTGGTACTTACAGTCAGGGCTTAAATGTCACTACAGGCTCACATGACCGTCTTTAGCACGTCATAGAGATATCTAAAATAGAGCAATTATTATCAGCGCGCGTGTCGAGACCGCATCATTAAAGCCATTTCTGTATCGAGATTCAAGGCAGAACATCTTGAATATTCCTGCTTAACAAGCCCAGAAGACTATTTTTGTTCTTCTGTTACAGTTCTGAGCTTCAACATTAACAGGTGGAGGTGGCTTTGTCCTCAGCTGCCCTCAGACAACCTTTTAAAGATATTTATTAAAGCTCATACTGGACTCAAGTGGCTGAATACATGCTTTTTTTATTATATTTGCACTGCATTTGTTTATTATCTGCCACTGGGAAATTCAAAGTTGTGTAATTAAAAGACATTTTGAAATGTGACAGTTAAGGGACTGTGCTGTTTCAATATTTGTAAGCGTGACACCACTGGATAGTTTTAAGGAGAACTCTGGACCATCTCCAGCCGTGTTTTGTGGCACCAGAGCCAGGTATTTTAAGTTAAACCATAAGGTTTGCCTAACCAAGTTTTTTTCTGCTTAAACCTAACCAGAGAATAAGCACTGTCACAATTTGAGTTTGTGGTACTGTTATTCCCTGTCATGTTTTGCTTTTCACCCAGAAAAAACGGCGGGAAATCACACAAATGGTCTTCCCCTCCCTCCTCCCTTTGTGTGATTTACCGCCGTTCTTTATGGGTGGTTTCTGTCCCGTGTCTTGCATTTGAGTCCCATTCTGTGTACCATGTCAAGCACAGCATTGTGACAAAAGATAAATTGGAAATTCAACCAAAACAAATGTAAAATTGCAACATAAAGACAACATGAGCCTTTAACTTATCTGTGCTAAGCTAACATTTATTCTGCTGATTGGGTTTTGAGAACCCCTTCTCTGGAAGTGGAATAAATCTTTTTTTTTTTTTTCCTTCTACAAAAAGTGCACTACAGCCAGCCAGCCAGACACGTAACATAAGAAATGTCCTGATCTAAACCATCTCCTGGCTAATGTTGGAGTGAATTTCCTCTCTGTGCCAGATCATGTACATAAATACAGCGAAGAAGCGAGAGGAACAAGAGGGGGCTAATATGTCAATAATAGCAAAGACATTTTATTATGTAGGAGAGAGAGCTGAATTAAATGATTTGATCTATCTATCTATCTATCTATCTATCTATCTATCTATCTATCTATCTATCTATCTATCTATCTATCTATCTATCATTACCTGCCTCCTTTTATGGAGGTCTTAAGGCTTAGCAGCAGGGCCATGAAGAGGCTGCTGTAAAAATAGAAATCATACATGCAGCCCACCTTACAGGAAAATCAAGCATGAAAAGCGGGTCAGAGGTTTCGGACTTCAAGCAGAGAGTTTAAGTCAGAGAGCTGTACACATGTGTAAAATCCTGCGGGAGGGCTTTATCTGCCCTGGTCCCATCCCTGGAAATGTATGCAAAATTATCCGAAACTGCCCATCCCAGACAAGCCCAAAGTAAATTCAGTGCTGTTGTGGGTCCACATCATATAGTCTTACATGGTCCAAGTTCAAATATAATAGTAATATCTTTGAAAATTGACGATGAACACACATTTTTCTATTAAATATCCAGGCGCCTGGCAAAAACATGCCCTTTTGTGACCCGAAAAAACTCAACAATTCTTTATTTGCTTATTTGCACTAACTTTGTGCTTATAAGAATAGTAAAAAAGGAACTCAGGTGGAAAAAAGCAGCCTACACTAAGATAAAATTGCATAAAATGGCATAAACTTGCATCTTTTCTTCATCTTTATGAACTGCTATAAACTATGTATTCAGGATTTGAAATCTCATTGGCTACATAATGCATCAATTACCTGGATCCTGGCATGTAAGTGGTTCAGTAAAGAGTAGAAAGAAGCGAGGGTGTGTCACTGGTCTAAACGATCACTCATTGGCTGTTGTAGGCTCTGGGGCAGACCTAGAGCAACGCAGAGTTTTGTGGTTTGAGAGCATTCGTCAAGTTTCAGGTTGGTTACATGGACCATATTCAGTATTAAGCTAGCTCTTACTCTTTGCTCGGCATTAGCAAGCTAACATTAGCTTTGTCAGTTGGCTCAGTTAGCTACATGACGGTTACACCTGGCAGCTCGTGGTTTTGAAACATAAACAACTAATCTGCAAATACGTGTAAACTTTGCTCCTCCATACTAACACATTTAAATCTACATTTAGAATATTTAGAATGGGTGATTTTCATTCACTGTTCTCTTACATTTGACAGCAAACAGATTCTTGAACAGTCCTTCAAAGCGTTAGCAGCGCTCCTTCAGGAATCAGTCTGGGATTTCATGGTTATTTTTTGATTTGTCATTTCCTCAGCTAAGAGGCACTGTCCCCTCACAACACCTTAAATCAGCTCAGGCGTGGAGCGCTGCATTCCGTTGCACCCAACACAAAAATCCTGCCTGAGGAGACTTTGACCGTCCAAATTACAAAACATTCCCGGACCACGACAGTCATCGGGGGGAAATTCATGGGCTGAGATGGGGCTGGTTTTCATCCTCCCAGCGGTTTGTGCAAGAGCTCTAATCAGCGGCGACCAGTCCAGAAAGCTGACATCACTCCCAACATGCAACCGGCAGCAGCCAAGTCTCACATGCCTTTCAACGGAATGAGCATGAAGTCACTTCCCTCATAAACTCTGCGAGTAAAGAGAGGGAGCGAGTGGGCAGGATGTCATGACCGCTGCGCATTTCACATCAATCTCACATTTTACAAGTCGTTCAGCTCCTGAGTGCCGATGAATCTAAAGTGGTCGGTGGTCAGCCCACCAGTGATTTTAGCCTGTCGCCGACTTGAGAAATGACTCATGAGAGAGGAATAAGCTCAAACCATCCCATAGGTGACCTCAGAGGTGACTCCCATCATATTCTCGGACTGTCACAGTGGCCAATAAAGACAGAGATAATCATAACACAGGCAGGCAATGCATTCAAATTGAAGCCGATGCAACAGATGTATCAGACAGACAGATGAAGTTGTCAAAGTACAGTATGTTGCAATTTAATCATTTAAAAAATGCAATAATAAAGACTGCCTTTATGGCGAGTTGACGTGTATCTGACTGCTCCAGTTTGGTCAGAAATTTACTTCCATATCTTTAAAGATGCAACATGTAGGGGTTTAAGGAGACATGGGGACATTTCAGCCATGTTTGTGGTGACCAAAACAGATATTTTGAGCCAAATCATGATCTTTTCCGAAACCCTAACTAAGTGGTTTGCACGCAGCCTGCAGTAGTAGTTTGGTCAAATTGTTTATGGTGTAATACGTAAAAATTTAAGGTGTCACATGTAAGAGTTTTAGTTTTACTAGAATTATCAACAGAATGTGAAAAATTGCACAATTTTGACATTATGATGTCTTTTTATTGTGTTACGGCGATATCTCCGCCCCCAAAACTCCAGTGCTAGTGCTCCCCTGGTTCTCAGATAATCAAGCTGACTAGCTAACAGCAGCTACAGTTAGCATTAGCGGTTAGTCTTTTTTTGAGTATGAATTTGACAGGTGGTCGATTCTTACATATTCCACCTTTAATTTGACTGATATAATAAGAGCTTTATTTGTCAAAGAAGCGTGTTGATGCCCACTATTCACATTTCTCTCTCCTTATGGTCTTCTTAAGTTCTAGATTAACCCAACCATACAGTTTTAAATCCACCATCACATCTTTGCCAGCGTGATCCATCATGATGTTATCGACTGTTTGATTTGCCCTCTGCGGAACATAAATCTGCACCCAAAACAAACTCAATCCTCCTCTTGGCTCCCT
>OMLP01023870.1:26434-53567 GCA_900302685.1 Spondyliosoma cantharus | reverse complement strand
GTCCAGTCCCGCCGCCTGTCTGCGGCCTGCAGCTCTGAGTTTTGGTGCGGCCGGTTTGAAAACCACCTCGCACAGCAGCAAACGCAGCCCTGAGACACTGCACATGGCCAGGAGAAGCTCCAACACCTGCACACAACACACACACACCATAATGACACTGTGATCAGGATTATTCACCACTGAAAAGACGTTTTTGTTGCTACAAACACAATTTCACTGCACCTGCACGGTCATTCTCTGACTATTACCTATAATTAAGAACAAGTTTTAGGCCATCAGGTGTGCAGGAGACTATGTTCACTTCCTTCCCTCTGGTCTCTCCCCTTATTTCCTGTCACTGCTCTACTGTCTTAGATCTAATTAAATAAAAATAATTGTACTCAGTCTCTTTCACCACAGAAAGGTCGTTGGTTACTGCAGCTGCAACCAGAAAACAGTTTAACTATCGAAAATGACACATTTTAGCCGCCTGTGATGGTTTCAGAGTCTGTTAGTGCAGTCAGACAGTAATGTAAAGTCACACAGAACAATGTTTAACATGTCGGGTTTAGCTTGTCTCACCTTTGCTGCAGAGTCTGGGTCTTTTGACTGCAGCAGTCCCAAAACTTGAGACACACATGCTGAGAAGTGCTGATACCTTAAAGTGGGAAAAACGATTTTCAAATTTAATTCACGGTCAGTTTAACAGGGCCTTGATGAAAAACATTGAGTGCCCTGATAGAAATCTGTTTTTGTGTGTGTGTGTGTGTGTGTGTGTGTGTGTGTGTGTGTGTGTGTGTGTGTGTGTGTGTGTGTGTGTGTGTACCTAGTGAGGTAATCTGCTATCTTGGGGTTCTTCAACAGGTCGACTAAAAGGTCAACCGAGTATTTTCTCGTCAGAGTACCGTCACCGTTCACGATGATGTTAAACACAAGCTGGAAGGTCTGATGGATGTTCTTTGCATCAAAGAGCTAACGGGGAAGAACAAAGATTATGTTCAGTGTTAATAAAAACTGAAGTGAGAAGAGGAACAGAAAGAAGAAACAATTTGTTGTTTGTGATGTTGAGATAAAAAAAGAAACTAAACACTAAAAATAAATGTCTTGTTGCACTTCATGCACTATCATATTTAACACTCAATTTCAGAGAACGAGACATTTGAATACTGGTTTATTTAAAGTGTTGTGACATGCTAATGGCGGGAGCAAAGAAAAAACGAGCCTCCACATGCACACACCCACACACCCACACACACACTAGCACCTGGATTTAAATATGAGCAGATCTCAGTCGAGTGTTTCCCACCCACCTTCTCTCCAACCTTCTCATTCAGCGTGAGGCTGGCCAGTATGGACAGAGTGAAGACAACCACAGTCAGACTGTTGTGAGCCAGGAAGTTGATCAGAGTGCGATAGAACGGCTTTATGTTGTCCTACAAGAATACAGAAACATATGATTTACTCACAGGAACCAAGGTGAGGTATTTAAAACTCGAGGTGTGGAAATGTATGATTCCAAGATGCATCGCGATGAAGACGTGGATGCTCATTATATATATTACATTAATCTTTTTATTTCAATGGCTTCCATGTCATTGGACCCAAAATGTCTTCCTATACTGGTTGAATGAGAAAAAGAAATGCAGATTTTTCCTTAAAAATAGTCATAAAAAATAAAAATATCCAATAAAAAGAGGCATGTCTCATTCAACCAGGACAGGAAGACATTTTGGCAGAAATATTCAATCCATTATTGTCTTACTCTGTTTAGCTTACTGACTCACCAGAGACTTTATGTGGCTCTGCACCGAGTGGTTGTCCCGACACAGGTTAGCCATGAGGCCGAGGCACGGCATGATGATGTCCTCATTGTGCGACTGGCTGTGGCAAAAAACCCGAGGCAATACGGTTAGTTTAACGTCAAACACACACAGCAGTACTTCAGCTTCATTGCTCTGAGATGTGAGAAGTGGCTCTTACATATTGGTGACGAGAAAAGTGATGAGCTCATGGATATAGTTTGTAGACTGGAAGATGCGAGTGTTGTAAGTCAGCTTCTGCAGCACCTGCAAACACTGAATGATACGTATGAGACAACAGTGAGACAAATGATCCATCACTGAATAAACAGAACAGAAAATGATTCAAAGATTGCACCTCAAATGTGAACAAATGCATCTATTTTCTTTTTGGAAAACAGAGAACTAACATGTGCAGTTCTTTTCAACAGACTTACCTGCAGAACCAGGGGCTCTCTCGGTGTGGCACCGTGGCAGTGGATGACAGAAGCCAGGGTGCTGGTGAGGTTGTAGCTGCTGTGAAGAATCTCCCGACTGTCATCATCACAGGCTGAAATGCAAAAACAGAGCTGGAAGTTCAGGAATCACACTCACTGACAGAGTTGTGTTCTACTTTCACACTGTTTTATTAAAGCGAGATCTTTAAGTCACCATACAAGGAGAATGAAGGAACTTTGTAAACATACTTCAATGTATTTGAACGCACCATGTTGTAAGACCCATGACTCTGGTGACACTGTGTGTGTTTGTATTCAATATAACAATATTCTCATCTTGATGGTTGTGTGAGATCCTGTTTATGTGCATGTGAAACCTTTTGTTTGTGTCAGGAACCTTCTCTGAAAGATAACCAGGTGACAAACCAGGACAATAAAATGACACAAAAACAAAACACCAGAGCATTTAGGTTAAGGTGCGTGTGGTGTGAATATGTAGTATGTATAAAGCGGCACTCTACCTAGCTGTGCCAGCAGGGAGATGATGGAGCTCGTCAGTGTCAGGCTGGTGTTTGGGTTTCCAGCCAGCTCCACCAGCCCACTCACACACTCACTGGGCAGAACCTGACCTGAGGACAGCAGCTGGTCACATTTCAGGCTCGAAACTTCCTGCGAACACAACATGCACATGTAGGTACACATAACTGAGACAAGGGATTGGGGACTGTAGCTGCAGCTAACTGTAACTGCTATATACTTGTTAGCTCAGTAAGGCGTGCAGTTAGGCAGACTGCTGAGGGAGTCCTGGTGTTTACATCTCCAGCAAGAGAGAGGAAGAAGTGTTCAGTAAATATGTCTGCAACACAAAACAAAGACGACTATGACATAGTGCCAAAACTATTATTCCTTCACAATGTGTTGTTTAATTAATATTTACATGTTTTAAACCAATATTTTTACTTACTGCACCTTTAAAGGAACTTTAACCATCATTGGACCATTTTGCATCTTCACAATACAATAAAATACAGGAGGTGCTTTAATTTTCATTCCCGGCCCTCCAGGAGAAAACGTTTTTAAATAATCACACTGAAGGTGATTGGATGTCGGTGTTTATATTGTATTTATCTGGATAAGTAATATGTTATGTTATTTATTTATTTATATTGTCTTATTTCTGAAGATGAGGGTGAAGATACTGTCCAGGTTTGGGTCAGGGGACATGTTAGCTAACTGTTTGTATATTTATGTGTGTAAAATTCCCCATTTTGTACACAGTGGATGCCAGTTTACTGCAGAGAGGATATGAATGGTTCAACCTCTGGGATACTGACTTCACCTGTGTAACCAAACCTCTCCATGTTAGCTGTCATGTAGCAGACAGCAGAACTCACCTCCACTTGTTTCTGGAGCTGGGCTGCGTTCTGCGCTGTCCTGCCGTCTCTGTACTGCTGGATAGCCAACAGCAAAGACTTCAAACACGTCGTCATGTCCATCCTGTCGAACAAACCTGTTTCTTTGAGGGTAAAACGGTGAGACAGCACATCATCAGCATTCAGCTTCCAAAGCAAAGTTACTAACATGTTACAACAACGTCCATCTTGGACCTCTAACTCATGTTGCTAACACTAGCTAACAATCCTAGACTTCTACACGTTTCATGACACCGACAGATTAAGCAAATGTATTCAAAAGTGCATTTAAATGTTTGACGGCTTCTCTTTTATTGTAAACGAGTCATACTTTACATGTGATGCTTTTTTCCTTCTTCGAGAAACATCAACAACAACCGGCGACAGAACAGCGACTTCCTCCCGCTCCGAGCTTCGAATGAGAATGGACCGAACCATGTACGAGAGAGGGGAGACACAACAGATTAAATCTACATCGATCGAGTTAATTTGATTTGTGTGGAAGACAAAAGAATATCTTCGAGTACTGCATGCGTTTTAGTGTCAAACCGAAAAACACATAAATGTTAAATGCATATAAATACATATATAAATTCAGCGAACTAAAATGACTCCCCCCTCCTTATACATGACTAGGGATAAGGGGGCGGGGCATGAACCAGCCGTTGCAGTTCCAATCAGGCGTTGCGGCTGAAACGCAGGTCTCCCATTCATTTAAACGTGAGCAGTGCGTTTTGGGAGCGGCGCGGCGCGGCGAACCGCAGCGGCAGCGAAAGTTACTTTTCATCATTCCTGTCAGCAGATTCATGTCTTTTCTTAAACTTTATGTACATAATTCGAATTGACAACAGTTAACAATTCACCAATAGCTGACAAGATAGATCAGAAGAAGAAAAAGGCAAAAATAATAGACAGGGATTCAAAATTACAACATGGCGTTAATTAATGGTGCAGCGTGTAAGAATTAAAGTTTACAATCTATCAAAAAATTACTCGAATTATCAACCGTTATGAAGTTATGATGTGTATGTATTGTGTTGTAAGGATATCTACTGAAGTTAGCACGCTAACGAGTTAGCCCCCGCCCAGTCCAAAGCTCCTGTGCTGGCAGTGTAAACACAAACATGTTCCTGGGGCCCTGGGACCACGAATGAATGGCTAATCGAGCTAAGTAGCTAACGAAATCTACAGTTAGCAGCAGTTAGTGGTTATCCTGTTTGCTTTGTGTACAAATTCGACAGGTGGTTAATTCTTGCATATTGCTCCTTTAATTATGATATTGAATCTGGGTGTAGAAATGTCATTATGTACTTTACACTAAAACCATGACTTTAATTTTATTGTGAATTTATTAACTATGTATGGAAAATTTCAGATGCACAAATGTCAGACTTGAACTGTATAGGTTTCTTGTGCACATTTAGAAAATATATTAACTCATAGTCACAAAAAAAAGTAACAAAACCATTTAGCTTGTGATTTTCGAAGCACAAATTAAAGAGAGGTAAAAGCTAATCCAAGCATATGAACTGATAAGGTTTTTATAGACCTTTTTGCTTGTTTCTGTCAACAGATCTGGCAACACATGGCTCACAACAACACTACTACTTTAATAAGGAATCTTTTTTTTTTGTCTTTCCTCTTTTTTCTTTCTTTGTTTTCTCATCATCATAATCTAAAACAGACTCATTTTGTAATTTTCATTCAAGTCATTTTTGTGTTTGTGAATCTGAATGTTTGTCAATAAAGTTATTCAAGAAAAAAAACTCCCACTGTAAACAAAACACAGCTAGTAGCATTTAAGCTAGCTGCTCTGTGTCGAATGAGCTGGAAACAGATATGTTAGCTGCAAATTATTGACTTTAAATATTAAACAACGATGTCTTCAGTTGACAGTTTGAGAGAGTTTGTCAACGAGCGGCTGACTGCCGCCGCTGAGGAGATATTCGGAGTTTTTAAAAGGATTGTCGTCGAGTACGAGGAGGAGATCGACCGTCAGCGCAAACTGCTGCACGTCGTCTGGAAACCTGAAGGACACGTGAACAGCACGGAGCTCCCAGAGGAACCTGTCTGTAAAGAGGAGGAGGAGGAGGAGGTTCTCCATGACCAGGAGAGGAACCAGGAGCCTGTACAGATTAAAGAGGAAGAGGAGGAACTGTGCAGCGGGCAGGAGGGGGAGCTGCTCGTCCTGAAGCTGGAGGCTGACGAGGAGAGTGAACCAGAGCTACAGACTGACCAGCATGTAGCTGAGAGCCGACAACACCACGACCCAGACTCGGGACCAACCACACATTCAGAACCGGAACTGAAAAGACATCACAACCCTCTCACGGGCCAAACGTTTTTCAGATGCGACGTCTGTGGGAAAGATTTTAAATACCAGACCACCCTGCAGGTACACCTGAGGAAGCACACGGGCGACGAGCCGAACGTGTGCAAACTGTGTGGGAAAGACTTCCAGTTTGGAAGTAGACTGAAAGTTCACATGAGATCCCACACGGGAGAGAAACCGTACAGCTGCAAGAGCTGCGGGAAGACCTTCGGCTACAGGGCAGGACTGATCAAACATGCGAGGGTCCACACAGGTGAGGAGGAGTGTTAGAGACACACACACAGGTGAGGAGGAGTGTTAGAGACACACACAGGTGAGGAGGAGTGTTAGAGACACACACACAGGTGAGGAGGAGTGTTAGAGAGACACACACAGGTGAGGAGGAGTGTTAGAGACACACACACAGGTGAGGAGGAGTGTTAGAGACACACACAGGTGAGGAGGAGTGTTAGAGAGACACACACAGGTGAGGAGGAGTGTTAGAGACACACGCAGGTGAGGAGGAGTGTTAGAGAGACACACACAGGTGAGGAGAAGTGTTAGAGACACACACAGGTGAGGAGGAGTGTTAGAGAGACACACACAGGTGAGGAGGAGTGTTAGAGACACACACAGGTGAGGAGGAGTGTTAGAGAGACACACACAGGTGAGAAGGAGTGTTATAGAGACACACACAGGTGAGGAGTGTTAGAGACACACACAGGTGAGGAGGAGTGTTAGAGAGACACACACAGGTGAGAAGGAGTGTTAGAGACACTGAGATGTCTTCTCATCCTCAGCTTAACTGACTCACAGCACTTATTACTGAATTTAATTTATTCTGTTTTTTGTTACATCTTTTCTCTACCTTCGTTGTTAATGCAATTACTTTACAGCTTTAGTTACTAGTCTGATAATCAGTTGAGTCATAGTTTACAGTATATACATACATATAACTATGTGTGCAATTTACTTGTACTGTTACTTCTGATACTTTCATGTAACATGATGCGTACAAATGTAACTGTGTTCTGGTAAAGTTACAGAAAGAAAAATGTAATTAGATTGCAGGTACATTCAGTTTACAATTGTCCAAAATAAAGCATGATCTACTCGTCCGATACGTCTTTTCTCTCGTCTTTATCTGCGTGTTTGGTCTTGCCGTAACCCAAAAGTAACAGAAAGTAATCAAGTTACATTACTTGAACGTTATGTAATGTCTAGTTACATTTACAGCATTACATTTACTTAACTCTAGTTACTTTACAGCTTTAGTCACTACTCTGATAACCAGTTGAGTCATAGTATACAGTATACACACACATAACTCTGTGTACACTTTACTTGTACTGATACTTAAATATATTTCCTACCAGCAGGCTCACAGAGTAATTGATTACATGTAACAGTATTACGTAATCAGGATGCATATAAATGTAACTGTGTTCTGTTAACAATGCAAGTGTGTATTCTTGATATTTTCTAGGATTACATCACTGACTTTAGCAGGTAACTGGTATCTGTGTCAGATTGCAGTTTTTAAAGCGGCGTGCTGGTGCGTCGCGGTGTGTCTGTAGATGTTTAGAGCTGCTTCTGTGTGTGGAAACTGTGGTTAGACCAATGAGCATAGTCTCAAAACCCACCGCTAATTTTTCCGCTTTTTCATGTGTCTTTGTTGTTCCCTCTGCTCTTGTTTGGTCAGACGTCGCATGTGAAATAAAGACATAAGACACGTGCAACGATGTGTCAACATCAAAACTCACAGAAACAGGATGTGGTGATGTTTCTGTCCGTAGAGTCAACAGTACCTAGAAGTCGTCAGAGGCCACACGAACGTCCTCTGAGCTTTGAAGCTTCTGGAGTCGTATTTTTAACTTCGCAAACCAAAGCCAGGAAATGAAGGAAAGTCTCCAGAGGATTCTGGTTTCTTGTGTCTGCAAGAATGAACTTTTAGTCACGGTGAAAATGTTCCAGAATTACATTTACAGTAAGTGAGAAAGGAAGTGATCGCCTCCTTAAAAAACAGAAACACTTCCCTTAAAATAAAACATTTCCACCATTCTCAATGTCTGCAGAAACAGTAAAAGATGCAACTTTTAAACAGCAGCTCTGAGTGGCTGTCAAACCACAAGTTTGTACTAAATAAAAAGTAGATATTCACTCCAGAGAACTTGTGAACTCGTGAAATTACAACCACAGGGTGCATTCACACATGCACCCAAACTGGGTGTGTCTGATTTCTGTTCTTGTTTTAGTTTGACCCTAAACTCATTGTTTTGACATTCACTTTCATTAAAAGTTGACAGGAACATGACCTTGTAATGCACCTTACATTATCCCAAATGTTTCCTCGAGGTGACGGTGCGTTTCATTTGGTCACCTGCAGGTGATAATGTAGCTACAGAACTCAAACTCAACAAAATATAAAACTGTTTTTAGACGTTTTAATGCAAAAATCTCACATGTTATATCTTACATTTTTTTCGCACTTATGCTTCTGATGCGGTCATAGATACATAAAAAAATAAAGTCAAACACAAAAGAAAACATTTTGTGTTTAAACTCAGTTAGAAGCTGCTGTGGTAAAAGCGGTTCGATCCTCAGGTTAAAATCTGTGACGTAGTTCTCTGCATGACTGATGGTAAATGACATTTTGATAAGTGCTGAGAAATACTGAAACTGTCCCTCACTTGACTGACTGGCTGACTGGCTGGATGAGGGTTTGCAGATGAGCAGATTCGTGCTGACATCAAGAGTTTCCACTTGCATGTGTTTTTAGGATGAGTCGCATGCAAATGATCACACGTAGAGTTATTTGTGTTCCTTTTATCTCCAGAGTCGGTGTCTCACACCTGCCGTCAAAACAAAAAAACGGGCGTTCTCACTGAGCTGAACACAAATAGCTGTCACACGCTGGACGTGTAGACCACAAAGTATCTGCTAATAAACACGGAGAGTAAGAGTCTTCAGCCGCGAGGCAACATAATGCTAGCGCAGGCAGAACGTTTCCCATGTTGACCTTCACATGTTTGTGTTTAAGAGCACGACAACAGAGAAGGAACTAACTCAACTTCCTGTGAACCGTATTTCATAAAACCTTTGTCTGGTAGTGAATGAAGAGAGACGGATCATGTATTGATCCTGTTCGAATTGTGAATCACACATGATGTTTGTCAGTTCATCATCAAACTAATCAAACGTCAGACTGTGAGAATACGTCATTATAAAGACGACACAGTGTCGTCAGTGAAGTCGTCTCCTGACTTAAACGCTGTAGAGCTGCTCCTGTACATCAGCAGCTCACAGAACTGAACCAGAACCAGCTCTCCTGTCACAGAACTGCAGTTATTTATTGTGATTTTCATCTTTCATCCTTTTTCTGTACCGATGTGACGTCATGTCGGTGTTGGTGACGTGTGTCGAGCGAGACGATGTTTCACCAAAGTGTTTTAACACAAACCTACATGAGACTTTAGTATCTTTAAGACAAACTGAGACTTTCTTGACTTGGAAAAGGACATTTTAAACTCACAAACTTCATATCGGTGATTCACGACACAATTCAAACAGGATCGATAAACTGTTTGTCTCTCCTGATAGAGGGATGTTGGGATCACGTGTGTTTGTAGGCTAACCCTGAAGTTAGCGTCGCCCTGATTCCCTCCGCAAAAAGATGATGTGATGTTTGAAGCGTAGCAGTAAGAAGCTAATGTGAGGCTACAAACAGACGACATCACGGTCACTTAAACGTCACCACCACTAATCGACTTATACACAATTACTATCCAGGTTTTCTATAAACTGATCAATGTACAAGTTGTAAACTGTTTTTAACACATGAAGGGCTTCATAATTAAACTGTGGGACATTTAATGATGAATAAAACATGTAAATATCTTCAGCCTGTCGTCACCAAACACCTTATTTCAGGCATTTGACTGAAAACCAATTAAAAGAACTCTTTGAGACGAGGGGACTAGATGTGCTAACATGCTAACTGAATTCCAGGTTACTTCACCACTGCTGTACAAACTTTTCCCAAGATCTGGTCCCATGACGGGTGATTTCGTCTCTCTATAGTTTTGCAAGTCTTCAGCCATAAAAACAAAGAAGCAGACCAGATAATTGGTCTATTTGATCATCAAAGTGATTTCAATTCATCCACTGTCTGAATGAAATGTACTGGAGCCATTAAACATAGCGAAAAACAGGAAGCCAAAATGAAAAGCGTGTAACTTCAGCAGTAGAAGCAGATGGAGAATGTGTTCTTCAGTATCTGTCCATGTGTCTGAAGTTCCTTCTTAGTTATCCTGAATTTGATTCAGTCTGTGATCTTGTCGTCTCTGTAGTCGAGTCCGTCTTTGTCTTTGCTTCTCTCCGCGGATGTTTGACGTTTAATGTCGAAGCTGTTCAGGGAGGCAAGACTTCGACGTATTCAGACGAGTCAGGAGCGTCTGAAGGAAAACAGAGAAAAGGTCAGATCTACAGAGAGTCACAGACGATGCTGTGAAAAAGATAAAACATGACGCACTTTCATAGTCGTGGTCCTCTTCTGGTGGAGGCATCGACGCCCCCCGGGACTCCGGAGGTGCAGGTGTGTGACGAGGCTGGATCAACAAGGCCGTCTTCCTCTTGACAGAGTGGCGCAGGTGCATGGACAGGCCCTGATTCTTCCTTTTATAGTGACGAATCAGATCGTCCAAACTCTTGAAATGTGTCTCCTCCAGACCTCCTGCTGCCTGAAGGAACAACAGCAGCATGCGGTAAATAACTCGACAAGCCTGAATGTGAACGCAGGCCATCGACTTTGTGTTTGTTTGTGATTCTTTTTTATTTTCGTGTATTTGTGTTGGAAAAATTCTGGCATGAAAGTTTAATCTAACTCTCCAACTGACAGTTATTTTCATTTACTCATCGATTACAAAACACATCTTTATATGTGTTGTTTTGTCTGACCAACAGCACAAAACCAAAAGAAAACAGAGAACAGCTGCAAATGTTTGACGTGTTTGTTTAAATAGATTTAAATAATTAACTATGAAAACAGTTTCTATTTGACAACATGGAGGGTGTGAAAGAAGAGAAACACATAGAGATTTAAATAGAGCACATTAAATCAAAACAATACTGAGAAAGAAGACGATTAAAGTCTTCAAAGGTGCAAATCAGCACAAAATGGCAAATTAAAGGAACAGTCGACCTAAAAATGAAAATGTGTGGAGCAGAACAGCAGAACAGAGCTGCAGTGTCGGGTTTAATGAAAGTCTCCAGAAGCCCCGAGATCCCAAATTGATCTGAAAAGACGTTCGACACGACAGAGAGCTCTGAAGCCTCTGTCAGACCCAACGGTACATTCTCAGACAAACTAAACCTTTTAGTTTACAGAGAGAAGCACGTGAGATGACGTGCGTTCACAGACGAACACTACACGAGCGTGAAGGACTACGGCCGTGGTCGGTCGCTCTTCATCTGGACCTCATCGTAATCATGAAGTATCTCCTCGAGTCGGAGCAAAGGTGACGCCATCATGACGCTGAAACATGGTGGACGAATGTAAACGTTGGGTTGATGAAAACATTTGATGGCTAAAATGATCCGTTTCTGTTGCTCTTCCTCGTCACTCGAGTACTGAAACACAGCTGCCAGCGTGTCGTTTAAAAGCTTTAAGTGAATGACTTCCAAACTTGGAGCGCATGAATGCAGCATCAAACTCAGACTGTGGGCACGCCAACGCTTTTATCCTAGCAGCTACATCTTAAAAAACGTCGTAAATAACGTCTTTTCAGATGAATTTGGGATTCTGGACAAGCTGTGTGGAGCCGTGTGATGTTTTGCTGTTGTCCTCAGCGACTCGCTGTTTTGCTGTTCAGCTCCAGAAATGTTGTGTGCATTAGGAAACTTCACCTGACTTTGCAGCTGCATCGTGGGAGGAGATGATGAGTGAATTTACTTTTTTTTTTTTTCATATCCTCGTGTTAAAGTATGTTAGCATTATACTCACATTACGCAATGGAAACTAGTCGCTCAGCTAACTTGGGTAGAATTTACATTTGTTTGAATGTTGCTTGATGTTCACTGTCCCTTTCTTTAAAATAAAGAATTAAAGAAAATAAAGAGCTTACATTATCACATTACATTATTTATACTTTGGATGATCTGTTCCTTTAATTCTGTGTTCGAATCAAAATGTAAATTGTGTCTAAAGATCTGAAACTCCAGCAGCTGTTTGATCAGTTTGAACTGTGATTCTGTTTTGAGATGTGAGTGGAGACTTCACAGACCTGGAGGAGGAAACCAGGCCATTTGCAGCTATTATTAGCGTTTGTGAATTAACCGAAACCTCAACTGCTATGAGTGGAAAAAAGTTCTCCCCAAGACAACATGTGCCCATCGGTGTGGCGGCCGACACTCGTGAGACGTCAGAGGAGTTTCCTGTGATGTGGGGGTGAGCCTGATAACTACTGAGTTTCCACTTGGGGGTAAATTGTTCCTTTAAAGGTCTGATGAGCCTGTTTGAGCTGTTTCTGATGTTTTTTTCACACCAAAAATGTTTGCAATGTAAAAATACTTCACAGATTATTATCTGAACACAGAAGCTGATTGTGTGAAGATCAGTTGATGATAAGCGAAGAGGAAAAAATTCAGTTTGCACATATTACAGTAAAGATCCGTCGCTGTGCGTTAAAGTACGTCAGCAAAATGTACTGACGTGACTTTTCTGACTTCTTCCTCAAATTCTTGTCTTTTTTCACCAGAATTTGACTGTTTTCATTAGAATTTGGACTTTTTTGTTTGAATTTTGACCTTTTATGTGAGAAATTTGACTTTTTTGTTCGAATTTTAACCTGTTTTGTCAAAACTTTCATATTTTTCATCAGAATTTTTTCATTTTTGGTCTGAATTTTGACTTTTTTCTCAGCTAATTCTGATATCATAAATCATAGGGGGTATTGCTTTAGGGCTTTAAAGAGGTCCTGATCACTGACAGCAGACTAAAAAGTGGAAAGAAAAAAAAGCTGCACACGTTTCAGCAAACTGTTTTCTCGCGTCGCTGCGGTCACGCGGTCACACGGTCTGTGTCTGCTGGACGGCGGCTGCAGCACTAACTCTGCTTGTCTCTCTTGAATTGTGGTGTTTCTATGAGCAGAGCTGTAGCTGCTGCTGAGGACAGTGAGGTCAAACCCTCAGTAAGGTTTCACACCATGTAGACAGTTTTATGTAGTTCCAGTGCTTAATAACGTATCATACAGGCCGATTCAGTGTGTTCAGCCTCAGATTTGATAACTTTCAGACTAAATATACGTGCAGAACGACCGCTGCGTATTTATACATCGTTTAATGTTAACTGTTTAAGATCCCATATCCTTTAAATTAAGAAGTTTGTGCAAGTGTGCTATTATTATACTTCTGCTAACTAAGAATATGATGACATGCTTTCAGTTTACTATATATGGACTCATCACTTCATCGGTTTAAGCTGTCCGAGCAAATCTTTCATTCATGCTGTGTCCGCTTAATTCACTCAGACCCAGTGACACACGTACTTATACTTTCACATCTATCTATCTATCTATCTATCTATCTATCTATCTATCTATCTATCTATCTATCTAGACACATAATAGAGGCTAGTTTTGTACAGAAATGTAAATCGGGCTGACTTGTACTTGTCTTTTGCTACTAAATCTTTTTTTAAATATGTATGTGATGTGTTACCTTCAAGTCTACTTACAGTACAGTTAAAGGTACATTTGAGTAATGAGCAGTGAGTAAAGTACACAAATAATCTCTGAATATTAAACTGTAAGAATGATGTTAAGGAGGACAGGAAGTACAGTTGCAGTATCAAACTATTAAACCCTTATTTTAACGAAGGTGTACTTTAAAGTTTACTTTAATCAACTAACAAGTGGGCTAGAAGTATGAAACTATGTAAGTTCACAGTACAGTTACAAAATACAACTTAGATGTAAACTAGTCGTGTGTTTAAAGTTTACTACTCTCACACTTTTTTTAAATTAAAAAGTGGGACGGTTGAGTCCAGAAGGATCGATGAGCGCCTGATAATAACCAAACATCTGACACTGACTTTCAACACTTGACATGTTTTTGACACTCGATGCTACAGACAGGTTTTGTGTTGAGGCGTGGACGAGTCTTTGAATTACATCATCAGCTCGATTGCAGCAAGTTTAAGTGTGACTTTTTTTACCAGCGGAAAAGGGTGTTGTATGACAGCAAATACAACTGAACAGGCAACTAAATCTGAAAAAATCCCTGTTTGTTGAACATGTAGTGAGAACATAGACTGTGTACATGGCCCACTTTATATGTGTGTGTGTGTGTGTTTGTCTTTACCAAGAGAGTATAGTGTCCGGTGTGTGTCTGCAGCACTCTGTAGGTGAACACCGTCTTCTGTTTACTGCAAAGATAAACATGAAACATGTCGTTCAAACGACATATTTAGCAGAATTTAAACCATAAACTGTGTGAACGAGAGCAGTCCCAGCAGCAGTTTTAGTGGTGGATGATAAAACATCTGTCCATTTTCAGTTTGTGTTGTTCTGTTCTGTTTGGACTCTGCTGTCAGGGTCAGTAACAGCTGAAGGTCGGGCGTCTTGTTTCATCAAAATGACCTTTTAAAAGCGTTTTCTTTATAAAAGCAGAACTACTCTGTGTCTTGTTTCATGGAGACATGCTGGCCAGATGAAATCAAAAATGGCTGCGAGGCGAAGACAGCAACCGACCACAATGGGACCGCAGAGACTGACGGCAGATAAGACAGAGACACCAACCAACATAATGACAGCAGTATAGTATTTAAAAAATATGAGCCTGATTCTCAGAAGAATGACTCATGACTGAATACTTTGAGATGCTGCCATCATTTTAAGAAAGATTCACAATATTTTGATATAAATTAATCGTTATTCTGAAACATGTTTTCATTGTTTTGAATTCGCAACTCATTATTTTTAAGTAAGTAATTATTTTGAGAAACCTTCGATTATATAATGACTTTCAAGATCCTTTTTTTTCATCACACTGGAGGAAATGAACCTGAGAATACGCACCATGGAGTATGTTATATTATGAATACCAATAATCATTCAAACTACTATAAAACTGATCACTATTATGAATGCTACGATATTCAAAGTACTAGTTACTGTAAAACCTCAGACAGCCTTAAATAAACACTTCAGATGGAGTGACGTGATCAGAGTTTACTCACTAAACACACAGACACATGGCTCCCTGGATGGTCTCGCTGTCTCGGATCAGGTACGCTCCATCCTTGTTCTTCTTCCCCAGCAGATCCTCGCACTCCTTCTTGCTGATGCAGCCGTGGTAACACACCGGCAGGGCTGCTGCCATGTCATCAGACAGTCACCTCTATGAACACGTCTCACCTCCCGCTGCTTCCTCAGCACTGCTTCATGTCTGAGAGCCGCTGCACTGCATCAACCCCGAGTGCCACAGAGGTCCAGACGCCGTGCTGATGTTGGATCTCGATCCCTTGAACTCTGGAGGGTCTGCAGCAGGAGGAGGAGGGCTGGGAGAGGTCAGCGCTCAACACGCAGAGAGCGAACAAACACAATGACAGTTTCACAGGAAGTGTGTTTGTGAGTGTGTGCATGGGTGAGAAAGTGAGCACAAGCAAGAGATAAAAAAGGAAGATAACAAACCATAGCATTTGTCAACCCGAACAAGGAAGGAAACTTGTGTGTCAGTGGCCCAATAAAGTTTCCATGTATTAATAGAGAACATCATTTCTCAAAAACAAGATTTAAAGAGTGGTAACATGGCAGGAAATGAGTTTTAATACGTGGAAAAAAGTTAAACTGCACAAAAAAGTTTGAAGTTAAACTAAAAATGTTGGTGAAAGACTCAAGTAAGCAGACAGACTGATGTTCTGAATGCATTTCTCCAGATTATAAGATTATAAAATACTCAGTTACAAATAAAAGACTTGAGTTGATTTCAGAATAAGAGACAGAAAGGCGACGAATCAACGTTAAAAACAAAAACACCACCACACGCTGACAGAAGAGCTTCAGTGTGTCCGACAAGCTTTGTGACAATTCAGTTACCATGTAATCCAAGAGGGGTTTTGACTAAAGGTGCAGTTCACTCAAAAATGACAATTTAACTATTATCTACTCACTCGCATGCTGATGGGAAGTCAGGTCCACACAACATATCAGGAGCTTCACAGCAAAACAGTTGGGAGATAATTACTTAATTTAAAATTTTGGGAGAGCTGTTCCTTAAAGGTGGAGTTTACTAAAACTACTTTATCGTAAATAAATATCTGTTAAATCACGATCAATCTCTGAATGAGTTACCACAATGATTACTGAGGCTGTGGCCCACCGACGGAAACCCTCACATTTACTGTTATAGATGCTGTGAGAAGATGTACGCTGGGTGTCGGTGACGACGTAACTGTAAAACATCACAAGCGGCGCACAGTTAGTGACGCGTTGGGGGTTAACGTTACTGTTAATGGTCATGACTGACAAACCAAGAAAAGACTGATAACCTCGGATGATGAAATGGATGAATGAATTGAATAAGTTATGGAGGCGTGGCAAAGCTGCCAACTGCCAACTTACTGACGTCACAAAGGTGACACTGGATCTCCAGGAAGCAGCGAGGTCCAAAAATACACCTGCAACTGCCACTTCCGGAAATTTGGAGATTGTTAGTTTTGTTATATATTATATATTATTATATATTTGTGCTTTTATTTTGTTTAATACATTTTAACCGGAAGAGACGGGGGCGTGTCCATGTTGCTGGGCAACGTGACGCGGAATCCAGGGGACGGACCGAACAGACCACAACAGCTAAAAGTTGTCGTTACGAATGTCTTGAAAACAAGTAAAATACGGCCCGGTAATGATTCCTACAACTAATTAATTAGTTAATAGGTGATTAAGCTGAGATGCCGGGCGGTAACAGAGTTGGAGCTTTCTGTGCGGATGAATTTGTTGCTGAAAACGTCAAACTCCACAGTAAACGTAAGCTAACGCTCGTTTAGTTCGAGTTTGCTAGCTTAACATTTCTTCGGTCATTTTAATAAGCAGCTTCAGTAACTTCTTCACAGCTGGAGTCTCATTGTTTTACCCGCCTTGCTGCCTCTGTTGTCGGTAGATGGAGAGAGGAGGGGCGGTGTGTGGGAGGTGTTCGGGGCGGTGCTGACCCTGCTGTCCGCGGCCTTCATCCTCTTCACCTTCCCCCTCACGGGCTGGATGTGTGCCAAGGTGATCTGATGTAAACAGGGAGGACACAAAGATGCTCCTACACATTAAAACACATACATGTTTGTCTGTGGCGCTTCTATAAGTAAGATAAGGATTTAAACAATAAAACTGATATATGGTCTCACAATACCAACAGTTAGATTCAATTAAAAGATATTTTATAAAACAAATAGTATGTATGTAAGTTTTGACTCTGTGGTTTCCGTCGTGCAGGTCATCCAGGAGTATGAGAGGGCCGTTATCTTCAGACTGGGCCGTGTCGTTAAAGGACGAGCTAAAGGACCTGGTACAATACAAATCATTTCAATGTACAATTATTTTCTAGATATAACAGTTGTAACAGGACCAATAGAATACATTCAAAAACACATATATAGAGAGCGATATACAAAAAGTGGAAAAACAGAAGTTTATAAGCAGAACCAGAAGCTTCATGATACCAAATCAATTTAGAAAACAAGAAACAAAGGAAGGAAAGAAAAAAAATCATAAATAATGACAAATTGGGGATGACGTCCCCCTGGAGTGCTTCTAAATGTTATTATTTCCTGCCAGAAGGAACAACTATAATATTACAACCCTGATTCCAAAACAGTCGTGACGCAGTGACAAATAAAACACAGAATGCAATCATTTACAGACCAGCTGTCAAATTATCACCTTCTGTTGGTGACGATTTGCCTCGTAGGACAGACTGTCTCCAGCAGTACAGTTTGTTTTAATGACTCTTCTGAACTTAATACACAGTTTGAATTCAAACAGCACGCCTCTATAAAGACCTTCAACAGAATATTATCAAAGAAATGGAAATAAAACATTTCAGCCATCAGGAACTACAGCTAAAATCATAACAATTAGAATAAAGCTGAACTGACTGAACATGTTATAGATAATAATTCCAAGGTTTTGCTTCAAACTGTTTCAAAGAAAGTATTCCAGCTGTGATCCTCCGTCTCTGCAGGTCTGTTCTGGTTCATCCCCTGGCTGGACGTCATCCAGACTGTGGACCTGCGGACTGTTTGCTTTAACATGCAGCCACAAGAGGTCAGCAGCAGCTCTGTGATCACACACCAGTAGTTCTTATGATTTGGCAGGTTGTGAGATGACCGCGGGGAGCCTGAAGTGTGTAGAGAATGTATGTTTTCAGAGAGTAATCTGTATTTACTGATGAGGTCATCTGTTTAGGTTCTGACTGCCGACTGGGTGCCGTTAAAGGTGGATGCTGTCGTGTTTTACCGGGTGGTGGACCCCTCCCTCTGGGTGACCCGTGTTAAAAATGGCTACCAGGCCACACACACGCTTGTCCAGACGACCCTGAGAGCCACACTGGGCGCACACACCCTGACCGACATACTGACACAGAGGACGGGCATCGCTAAGAGAATGGAGGTGAGTGAAACGCTGCCACTAACACTGCATCTGTGTTATGATCAAAGAGCTGATCAGTTTTATTGATTGATGGTTTCGGCTCTAAAAAGGTTGTTTTTTTTGCATTCAGATGGACAGGGGAGGATTTTGTGAACAATTTCTTAATGTGAACTCACCATTCTGCTCTGATTAAATAAGATTGCATGTTGAATTAAGGGATGAAATAAATGTCTCCATTGCATATTCATGTTTGAATGCTTCACTTTGCCCCCCAGTAGTATAAATACATGGTGAAATTAGTTTTACCTGCTTCGTCCTGCAGGAGGCGCTGTACACTGCATCCAGACTGTGGGGTGTTCTGGTGGAGCGGGTGGAGTTAAAAGACCTGACGCTCCCCGTCAGTCTGCAGCGCTGCATGGCTTCAGAGGCCGAGGCTGTCAGGAGGGCCAGAGCTAAAGTACACAGAGCTACACACACACACACACACACACACACACACACACACACACACAATCTGTCAGTCAGATGCTCCCTGTCAGCTTCAGTTCGTCTGTGTTGTGTGTTGTCTCGATGAGGACAGGTACAAACACACAGGTGTGTCTGAGCTGCTGCCATCTGTTTCATTTAATCCCAATTCATTTGACCCTGCAGACATTAAACAAACTGTAGGTTGTTCAGGTTGTGTGATATCCAGCTGGCTTTAACACAAAGTAGCTGAAAGTCAGTGAAAGCTGTGTGTTAAAGGTGTGATTTGTAAGAAATGGACAGAATTTGAAGGTAGCTCCAAAACACCACAGGGCGGCAAATCCGCTAACTGCTGCTCGCTGTACTCTTTGCAGAAGCTATCTTTGGTCATAGTGTGGAGCTGTCATTAGCAAGTAGCTCAGTTAGCCTTGGAGCTATGTGGCCTTGTTAGACAGAAGCCTGGATCGTGACAGTGGTCAGTGTGAAGACAGGGGATAAAGTATGGAGGCGATTTACAACAGCTCTGACCAGGACTACGACTCTGGGGACGAGAAGACACGGCGGAGGTGATTGTGGTGAGATTTATTTAGTGCATGTCCAGTTTGATTGAAGTGTGTTTTCAGATGAGTTAACGAGGCGATAAATCTCCTCTTGGTTCAGTAAAAGAGAAAGACTTGAAATGAGACAGTGTACTGTTGTTTTTCTGTTTAGTGAGGAAAATAGGAGTACAATTATCTCCTTCCTTGATATTTTGTGAGTTTATTTTGTTTACTTATGAGCTGAAAGAGAGAACTCGCCCTTTTTTTACACCTCCCAGATTTACTCCTATGCAACACTGTTTTTAAGACTCTTACATGTTGTGATTATCCATTTTTTGTATCCTCTTTTGTGATGAAATGTTCAGATTATGATCCTAGAAACAAAGAGCATCTTGAGGACTTTCTGTCTTACCTTGTCTCTGTCTGTGTTTGTAAGATGATCGTGGCTGAAGGAGAGGTGACGGCGTCTCGCGCTCTACAGGAGGCAGCGTCAGGACTTTCCCCCGTGGCTTTACACCTCAGATACCTGCAGTCGCTGTCCTCCGTCCAGAGCACTGCGTCCATCGTAGTCTTCTCCCTCCCGACAGAGCTCCTCGACATGTTGCTCTCCCATCAGCCTTAACTGGCCACAAGATACAGGAGGGACATCATGCAGCAGGATATCAAGCCGATGAGAACAACAGTAAACTAGCTTGTCAAACGTGTTGTCGACCAGATGTTTGTCATGTTTCAGTTGTCACTTGCTGCTAAACTGATTGTTAATATGTGATTGTAATTGTACATCAGTTATTCTTTTAATAAAATGGATTTTTATATTTACATTCCAGGTTTCTGTTGTTTGACTCAGTGCTTGTTACTGTAGTCTCTCTGCACTCTTTTCCCCGTCAAACTGTAAAAAGTTAAGCGATCCACAAAGTGATTACAAATCATCCTCTGGGGACCGTGAGTGTGTGAGTCAGTTTTCACGTCAATCCTTCCAGTAATTAGACATTTCACCTAAAACAACAAATGTGAACTGAACATGAATCTGCCAAGTTAACACCAACACATCAAATCGTTGTTGAGATGTTTCAGTTTGGACCAAAGCGATGGACTGTCAGCACGGTTAAGATAAACTTGTCAGCACTCTCTGGTGGACAAACTATGTAATGGACTCAACCGACTCAACTGACTCCTCTGTGACAGAGGAAGAAGAAGAGTAAGCCACAACCACAGACGGAATGGATCACACACTGATTGATTTCCATGTGGGTCACAGTGCGTAAACAACATGTTTGTGCTCCCTTAACCTGCCAATCAGCAGATGTTTGTGAACACATGTCACCAGACTGTGGCAGATACATTTATGAAAGAAGACGACATTTTATTGGCAGTAAACATGTCAAATCTTACAAATACAGAAGTAGTTCTTTGTCCGTGTGGAGGAAGTTCCCAGACTCCCTTTAGAAATCGCTCAATTTTGTGAGTTGTTGAGTTTGTAGACACTTTATAAACTCTGTGAAACGCTGTCTCTGATAAATTCCTAATTATTTGAGCCTTCTTGTTGATTTGGCAAATGTTCTACATTAAGATCTGTTTGTCTCGGTGATGTATGTGTTTATTTTGCATATAGAGAGGGGAACTGAGATCTCATCAGGGTGGATGTGGTACAATCAGGTCTGAGCAGCCTCTGAATGAACTCAAACATATCTTTCACACAATTTCTTGCCGACTTGTTTGACACTTTGTTGACTTATTGGTTGTTCCAGTTCCAAGAGGTCAGATGTTATGACACTTCCTGACAGAAACATGAACCCTCCTGCTCAGAGACGACCGTGGAGAACTGACACTGCAGGAGGCTATAACTGATAATGCAGCTCATGGTATCAGAGAACGGATCCATGTTGGATTATCCAATTATCATTATCTAATACTACAGTTTAACAGAGACATGAATATGTTCAGGTTCAACGGTTTAGCTGCGATTATCTCAGCAGCTTTAGCTGAAGACTCCTATAATAGAACATCCAGACCATCCTGACCTTTTCACACCCAGCTGCAGGAGCTTCTGGTTGTCTCGTGAACGAGGGGATCCTTCTTTATTTGAACCCTTGACTGAAAAAAGAGATTTTAATTGTGTTGGTTTGCATCAAAGTTCCTCCATCGTCCTTCTCTTCACCTTCATCCCACCGAACCCAAACTAAAATGTGACCTTCTAATCTCAAATGTGACCATGTAAAAGGTTTTATCTGAATTCAAGCGTCCAGTTTGGCCAATCGCAGCTCTTCTGCCCACAGAGTACCAATCAGATTCATGATCACAGAGGTTTACGGCACCTTCATAACATGACGACAAGACGCGTCAAAATCAGATTTGAATTTGGGAACTAACCACGTCTCCTGAACTATCTGCTGTATGTTTGACTGACTGTTCAGCCTTTAACCTGTTCAACCTGAGCGGAGCCTAATTGGGATATTTTTTGAGGACCTATGGCAACATATAAGTTAAATATAGTCATTTTAAATAGCACAGATGGTGCCAAAATGTACAAAATGGCACTAAAACCCTCTCTAATTTTGTTCTGATTCACTTTATTAGCATAAAAGTTGGTGATGTTCAGATGTTTTGCGTTGGTTTGCTAAAGACTGTGAGCTGCAGCTGCATCATACGGCGGGGAGATTCATTCTAAAACTGTAATTTAAAAAAGAAAATCTTAAATTTATGCTGAGTTACTCAGACCCAGTGACACATATACTAATACTTACACATCTGAACAAACACTTCAGGTGTTCCCTTTATTATGATGCCTTGATTATTCAAATTGACCTTGTAGTTGCAGAGATTCACTCTGTTAATTATCGAGCAGAGACACAAAACAGAGGCTAGTTCTTGTACAGGTTAAGCAAACTGCACCTCCAGTAAGTTTGAAGAGTAAAGATAAGAAGAACGTGTGAAGCAGTTGTCGTCTGTCAACTGTCTCTAGATAAATAAAGATTATATTCAAAAAGAAATAGTCGGACCATCCGCTGTTGGTTTTATAATCTCCTGGAGTCGATCCACCTCAGCCTCTGTTATGTGCCAAGTCAGGTGACTGATGAGAGGTTGTGACCTCAGAGGTAAGCTGGTTAGCTGGCCAGGACATCGTGACCTCAGACTGACATTTAACTGTCCAGTCCTGCTCTGCAGACCCTCAAACTAACACAAAACACTGTTAGAAGAGGCGACATCGTTGTGTGTTTTATATGTTTCTGATTTCTTGAGGATTTGGTTTCTTTTTAGTGTAAAGAGATTTAAATGCTGCTAATCCTCATCAGGAAAATGACCACATAGGTTGTCTTGTGAAACCGGCTTCTTACGACCCTTTGTGACGTTTCTTGTTAGGCAGCGACCTCTAGTGGACACAGTCATTATTACAGCAGCAAAGGAGGAAGTCATCATATCATATCAGCAGAGGATCAGTGTTAAGTTGAGATGTTTCGTATCCAGGTGAAGGTTGAACTGTTCAGTGGAAGTGGAAGCTCAATAAAGAATCTGAATTGAATCAAAGATGGATGACAAATCAGATCAGACTTTTAACAAAACTGAGGTAAAGTCTGAGAGGTTGAGGTGCCGCCTGTTGTTCCAACACATCCTGAGCGGCTCTAACGCAGCAGTTTTCCTCCTGATGAACAGATTTTGCAGAGGCCAGTGTGTAATCTAATCCCTCTCAAACTGAGCTCCCGTTCTGTCTTTCAACCATTGCTTATGCGGTTACAGTGGCACGCTTACATTACTGTAACCCTCTGAGGAGTTTTCTCTGAATGCTAAATTACATGTGTTTATGTTGAATGGAGCGAGTACAGGGCTGGATGGGCTGGATGGGCTGGATGGGCTGGGTGCAGTGTGGTCAGAGCCTGTTGGAGCTATTAATAACCATCACTGGTGTGGCTCCAACTTCTGATGGCGCAGATTACCCACAATTCAGCCTCACTCATCAGCGATGAGGAGCAGGAGGGTCGGAGGCCACCTACCAGGTTTTTATACCGTCATCTTCGGTGCTGTTCACTGATGTTGTTTTGTAAATTACAAACTCAAACACAGGAACAAGTTTCCAAGGCTTAAGAAACAGAACCACGCTGAGAGGAAGTAGAAAAAGCACATTTTTGCCCGGTTACAAATCCTTTACCACATCATTTCATACTTAGAAACTTCTCTTATCTCAATCCAGAGTCTCTACGCACCAGCCATCACTGCTGTCCAGATCCAGTTCTTCAGTCGGACGCACAAAAAACATTTTGGACAGAATACAAATCATAAAACTGTGACGTGACGGTGCTGAACTGTATCTTCTGCATCTCTAACCAAACACTGACAGCCGATCACATCCAGCTGAACTTACAGGTTGATCAATCTGTTTGATTTTGGGGACACACACTGAGGTCCATGAAGTTGATTTTGTCTTTACTGATGCAACAGGCGACCAAATGAAACGTCACCCTGAGGAAACTTGTGGATTTCTCATGTTTGAATATTATTGGAAATGTTCGAGATCATTTAAGAACAAAACTCATTTGTTGTTGTTTGTTTTTGGACAATTTGATGCAGATTTCCTACATTTTATTATATCTAAGGTTATTTTTTAAGTTTTAAAGTCTTTAGAGGTTTGAAGTAAACTTTACTTTCTTTACAAGCTCGGCTGCCTCCCTCTCTTTTCTCCTCCCTTTAATCAAATCCTTTCATTAGGTACTATTCACAGTAAGTAAGTGAAGACACCTCCTCTCCTCCCTCCCTCCCTCTCACAACAGTCCCTCCCTCCTTCACTCGCTCCCTCCTTCACTCTGCGTCCAGAGCTCCTCGTCTCTCCTGTCCAACTCTCTACCTCCATCGTTCCCTCGTCAGGATGCTGCCCTGCAGACTCCCGGCTCTGCTGGGACTCCTCGTGCTCTGCAAAGGTAAGAACAACACCAACACTTCAGCTGATGTGTAGAAGAAAAGAAGAACGACTGCTCCTTCTAAAGCTTGAGTCTTCTTACAGCACCTTTGACGAGGGAGGGATTGATCCTGCAAGATAAAAATAACTGTGTTGTACTTTAAATAACCACAAACACACAATGTTAGTGTGTGTGTGTGTGTGTGTGTGTGTGTGACTGCAGACAGCTTAGTGCCGTGTAGGAAGGAACAGATTATTTAAAAGTCAGACACCCATCTGCTCCACTTTGAGGTTTGGGAATGGAAAAGCCAGTTTCTCTCCGGTGGTCTCACACACACACACACACACATACACATACACACACACACACACACAGGTTACTTATGTATAGGTTTGGGGCTGGATTGGGGCCATTTCCAGGCTCCTGTGCTCGGGGTGGGGCGGCGAAGGGATGAGGTGTTTCTTTTATAGCAGCCTGATCCTATTGAGGGCAGTGTCGCACTCGTGTGTGCTGATTGGCAGCCATGTTTGTAACCATACTATACACACAAACACAATAAAACAAGTAAGTGCTTCTGCTCGATGGTCGGAAGCGAAGGATTCGTGATGCTCTGTGGGACGAGTCTCCAGATCCAGTGTTTGAATGTCACCACTCGTCCTGTAGTGGGTTGTCTTTAACTTCAGCTGAAAACTCTTCACATTACGATTTTCCCGTGAACGAACGGGACATTCACTTCCAGAACTGCAGCTGCTCAAACAAATGGGCTTTCACTGTCGAGAACGTAGACGTTGAAAGCTGCTCAGAGGAAGCTGATGCCAAAGGAATTAAACGTGACTTCCTCCAGATCTTCCTCTTCGTGGGGCCCACAGCGTCTGGACACTTCCAAGCTCCTGGATAGTTTGAACGAGGATACAATGATTTAATCATGCTGCTTTTTCTAACATCTCCATATGTTATCGGACCAAGAGATCAAAGTTCTGATAATGAGTCTTTTTGGGCCCCAGTGCAACGTGACGTTGTAATTACACTGTGTGGACAATTTGTAAAATTGGATTTGAAGCCTGGCGCTCGTCCTGGGGGCTCGTGTTGAGCACCTTTACTTTAGGAGCCTCCATGATACCTTGTGCAAATCACGGGCGCCACTTCCAGTGCGTCCTGTCACTTAAACAGAACCGGCGTTCTGCACGTGGAAAGTGACCTCCCCAGAAATCACATGGACAGAGGCGTTACAGGTGCAATATGCAAGAATTTAAGTTGGAAACGTCAAAACTGAAATACTGACATTAGGGAGCTGTAAGAGCTCACAGTCTGCACCACTAGCTACACGGCTAATGTCGCTAATGGCAGCTCTGGGTAGCAGCAGTTGGCGGGTGCTGTGTCGAGATGCTTCCTTACATACAGCACCTTGAAGTTATCTTTGGTACCTCTTGTTCCAGAAGTCCTATTCATTGTTCCCGTAGTCTCCTATGTTGTCTCCTATCGTCTAAGCATTCAGATAATCTTACAGATGTCTGCCAGGAAAGTACGTACAGCACATGTGTGAGATCACAACTGAAGCTCGTGACAGTAGATTGAGTCTTCACTAAATCTACTCTTGATTTAATAAAACGCACTCTCTTTGATTTGCTAAGTGAAGGACAGCGATGGTACAACACAGTGGACTCGTCTGAAGATCCCTCTGTTGTCTGGTGATGATATTGAACCGACAGAGAGGTCAGACACTCCCGTCAGCTCAGGAGGAAACTGAACCTGCAGCACGCCGGCTGAAGATACTTTAAATCGGCATCTCACATCACAGAGCTAAAGAGGTCCCACTTACACCGACCGTCACTTACCAGACGTAGAATTGATCCCAGCAGTTCCAGTCAGACGGACTTTGACCTCCGACTCAGACGCTGGACTTTTAACCTGTGCAGAGAGGATGAGGTGTTGGTGAGCAGAACTGGGTCAGAGGCTGAACCGTGTCGGCAAACACTGAGATGAACAGCAGACTGACGGCTGGTGTTGTTTTAATGAGACAGAATTACACATGTGAACAGTTTTGTCTGTCAAATCTACATTTTAAGATTAAAATTCAGTGATGAAATGTAACTTACTTCAGTTTTTACTGTATTTCAGTGTACGTACATTTGAGTTTTTCCCATTTTCTGCTACTTTATACTTCCACTCCTCTACTTTTATTAGATAACTAGATAACTAGTTACTAGTTACTTTTCTGATTACAGGCTGCCTCATTGTTGTGTTATAACGTGTTATTAATGTTATTTGTGAGGATCAGACTGTCGTTTGCCGTCTGCTCTATGGAAGCCCACTGCTGCCAGTAAAAGAAAACAAAAATATAAAACTTATCCCTGGTGATAAAAATATTCCAGCAGTGAATCTAAATTAAAAAGTTTTTTTTTCTTTCTTTGTTGTTACTGACAGATATTAGCTTCCGTGACTTAGCAACACGTAGCTTTCATATCAGCTGTCGTTCTGAAACAAAATGTCTTCCGTGTCGTGTGTCTCAGGTCAGGATGAGAGCGGCGCTGGCGAGTCCTGCGACAACTTCACCGACCTCAACCTGACGCACTGCTTCATGGGAACCAGCCTGTACGTGCGGCTGCTGCTCTACACCCGCTCCAACCTCGAGTGCGGCCGCGAGCTCAACCACCACCACCTGTC